>CAUYRH010014395.1:0-31538 GCA_963574655.1 Perodicticus potto
AGTTAGTATGTCCCTCCCCAAACGGGGAGCAGGACTTTCAGGGATGATTAGGGAGGCATGAGAGAACAGCAAGTCTTCCCAATTGCAGCTTAGAGGCTGGGAGAAAAATTTGGTAACCAGCTGTCCAGACACCCCCTGTATAGTCATGGATTTGGGAGATAAAAGACCAGGATTGGAGAGAAGTACAGAAAATGTTGCTCCAGTGTCCAAAAGAAATTTTCTCTCCTGGCGCTCCACTATAAGGCAAACCTGGGGCTCTTGAGGGGTGATGACACAAGCTGGAGCCATGAGAATTTGCCCCGGGCACTCTCAGTCCAGTTTGGGCTCCGATGGGATCCCTGTTGCAGGAGGCCTTCACCTCTGGGGACAGGCCACCCTCCAGTGGTCACCCTTGCATTCTGGACAGGGGCCAGGAGGCTTGCCCAGCCAGTGGTATTGCTAGGGGCAGTCTTCTCTGGTGTGGCCAGTCTGACGACATTGGAAGCACTTGTTTTTCGCTCCTCTGGTTTCCCTCTGCCCCTGAAGGTTGCTCATTTGTGACCCTTTGTTTATTTAGCCATCTTCCAACCTGCAAACAGCTAGGACACATGGGGACAAGGGGAAAGTCTGAGCAAAGTCAAGCTATTAACTAAAGTGAAAAACTAAGTCAACTGCAGCATTTTATTTCCCACAGGCAACATTGCTCTTTCATTGGCAGTTATCTTTTTAATTATTTATTAAATCATAACCTTGTACAGTGATGCATTTATGGGGTTCAGGGTTCTGCTTTGATATGCAATGTGAAATGCTTACATTGAACTAACACATCCATCACAATTATACTTGTTTCTTAACAGTTTTGAAATGTACCATTGCATAATGCACATCTTTTTTTTTTTTAATTAAATCATAGCTGTGTACATTAATGCAGTCATGGGGTACAATGTGCTGGTTTTATATACAATTTGAAATGTTTTCATCAAACCGGTTAACATAGTCTTCACGGCAATTTCTTAGTTATTGTGTTAAGACAGTTATATTCTACACCTTGTAAATCTTACATGTACCCTTGTAAGATGTACTGTAGGTGTGATCCCACCAATTACTCTCCCTCCACCCTTCACCCATCCTCACTGGAAGTTATTAAATGAGCAAAAGTTCTTAATTCATAATCAAGATGTAGGATTGGTTTCCAAAAAAGGAAAACATCAATGAGAACTTACCCCTTTCTTGGTAAACTCATGTCTGTGTCTTCAATCCAAACATCTCAAAGGTAGCAGAGCCTGTAGTCTGCTACATGCAGACCTTCGCCTGTTAACATTGTGAGTGAATTCTTTTAGCACAATACGGTCAATAAAAGCTTTTGATAGGCTAGCCAAAGTCAATTTACGAGAGTTATGCCTTGGCATGGATCCCAATTAGACAATTTCTCCATCCACCCAAACTCTGAACTACCAAGCCTCTCAACAGTTTTGAATCAACCAAGCCAAAGCTAATAAAAGCCTTTGAATTTTACTCTCATTCAAATCAGAAAGAATCTGTGACTTAAGTTTTATTTAAGTTGCCAGTGCCAGAAGTACTATCTGATTTTTTTTCTTTTTCTTTTCTTTCTTTCTTTTTTTTTGCTCATCTTTATAACAACATTGGTGCTATTATAGGGAATACATAGCCGAAAAGTGAAGTAGGCTTCCTCCTTCGAGAAATACTAATTAGGAGGCTGGTAGTCAGTGCTTAGAAGTGAGCACGAGCCCTTCTCTCCCAGTAGATAAGCTCCAATACTAGTTTCCCAGCAGGAGTTATGCACTGAGATGCTCCTTAGTTACAAGCAACTTTTATTGTTTTCCCTAAACGAAAATAAAACAGTCTGGCGATAGAATGGAATGAGAGAAACGGTACTTCCTTTGGGAGCCTGATTAAACCTGTTCAGGGAGGAAAATCCTCAGTTTCTCACTTTCTCTGAAGGTTTGGGACCATCAGCAAAGAACACAGGACATAAATTCTGCTGCACTTTGTTCTATCAATTTGACATCTACACTGCCCTGAAATGACTGATGAGACAAAATCACTTTGCCTCCACTTTGCACGGAGTTCTGTGCTCTGGCTACTCCTCAGTTAAGAAACTCATTTGCACTCTCCTTCCTTCTCTATGAAGAATTAACTAATTATCTGCAGCACTTTTCTTTTAGAAAACTTCTTCTTTCCAGAGCTTTAGGCTTTAGGTTTTGTCTTGTTTTCAAGTAAGGTATTGTGTGTAATTTTTCCTTTCAGATGATTGCCAAGGGGGAGCTGATTTAGTTAAATAGTTTTTATTAAGTCTTAATTAATAAAATATATCGCAAATAGTAAATCCTTTCTATTTTCCATCTTAACTAGACCAAAGATCATTTGAAGATTTGAAATCCTTTTTTTTAACTTTTAACGGCCTCCCAAATTCTTAACAAATTTGACATTGATTCCACCATGTCCTAGGCTCTTTCATATATAAAGTATCATTTAAGCTTCTCAGCAAATCTAAGAAAAGTGCTGTATTACTCTATTTTACAGACAAGGGCCTGGGGTCCAGAGACACCAAGTATGCTTGTCCATTGTCAAGAAGCAAGTGAGTAATTGAAATAAGATTCCCATCCTCGTCTCTGAACTCGAAGTCCAACGTTCAGTCAAATGCTGCACAGCTATTAGCAGTTAGGTATAACTGAGGAAATACGAGCGATAAACATTCAGACCTTTTACCATTATAAAGATTACTGCAGACTTTATGTCCTTCACTCCCATGGGGCAGTTCCTCGTGTATTTTGCAAAGTTGACATTCTCATTCACCTGTATTCTCACCCTTTCCATCTCAGCCTTGTTTCACCTCCATGAAGTACAACAGAAGTATCCACAGGCCTACTCCTCCCCTTTTAGAGCTGGTTAGAAAAACTGGGAATTGGAAAAATCATGCAATGACAGAGATACATGAGCTAAAGAATTCTCCCCTCTCCACCCCACCCCCCGAACTCCGTCTCTTAAGCCACCATTTCTAATCTGCCCCGCTACTGCCAAGAGTGAGCAGTGCAGCTAAGCACACCCACGACTCCTGCAGAATCTTTCTGTGGGCTCCCTAGAAGATGCATTGTTTTTATAACTGCCAGTTAAGTGATGCCTTGTCTGCATTTGAGGAAGAGTGGGGACATCCAGTGGCCATGTTGGTTGATAACAACCGAATTATCAGTACAAAGATAAGTTACAATTTTCATAGAGACTCTTTCTCGCAAAGGGTCTTAAAAGATATCTGGTTTTAATAATTTTTTAAATTATTGCAAATGGGACCTTTTGGTAGCCACTGTAATTGCATGTAGAGTTCATTTGCTCAGTATAATCTTATTGTGGAAACCTGGGTCATAGTTCATGGTTCAAAATTATCTACCACATTAAACCAAAATACATGACGACATTAACTTCTCCAAAAAAGAAAACCTAAACATAATAGATTGTTTAACCTGGTTCATTTACATGGATGACATTTCAGCCTCAGATGTGTAGAATATGTCAATACTGAAAGGAACCTTCTTTTTTATCAATATGAAGAAAAATGAAAAACTCTGGGGGGGGGTCAAGAGGTCTCATTGACAGCCTAGGGAAATTCGAGAATTGAAATCTTTAAGTGAGGGAAGAACACGTGTGTCTCTTAATCTCTCCCTAGAAGACTATCACTGAAAGGTATTTGGTGGTGTTCTGATATGAGATGAAATAATTTAGTCAGTATAAAATGAAATATAAATAATATTCTCCTAGAATGAAATTTAATTACTATACTTGTAATTCTTTTCCCATCACATGGGAAATTTTAAAACCATTTAAAAGCCAACATTCGGATCCTTTTCTGAGTAGGAAAGGTAAAGGTTGCTTACTGTGGGGACAGCCACCTTCAGATAAGATGTGAATAGATGTATCTATTAATGGCTTTGAGCCTTTCTCTGTTGGGGTCCATCCCCTTGTTTCCTACAGCCCTTCACTACAGAACCTAAGAACCTTACCCCTAATAGGGTCGGAAAAATTCAACCCTCTTTATCTTTGCCACTAATCATCGAAACTTAACAGCCATATATTATATAATTACAAGGCCTCCTTCCCGGTGAGATATTCCTAATCAAAAAGGAAATGGATGAACCCTCCAAAAATAAAGGGTAAAGGACAGATGCTCGTCATCAAGGTAATTTCTCTGGAGGGATTTTTTCCTAATAGAAGACAATACCTTGGAACATAGAAATACTTGCTGTGTTGGAATTTCAGACATATTGGCGGGAGTTTAAGCTGTCCATCTCAGAGTTTTACAAATCCCATTATGTAGACTCTCAGCTATAGATTAAACCAATCCCAATTCTTGTCCATTAAAAGTAATCGGGAAAAAATAAAGTCCTGCATTCTGGCTCCCTTAGAATCCCTAGGTCATTGTTTGAAAACAGTAGTTTGAGGTTCATACATTGCACCGAAGCCTATTATCATCCACATTCACCTTGAAAATGAAGTTCATGTAGAGAGTTTAACTTTTAATGACATTTTTCTAGAGTATATTTCCTTGAGTTCCACCACCTCTGTTGTAACACATCCCCGTAGTAACATGATGTTATATTTTAACATTGCTTTGTACAGACTGGGGATAAAGAGACCAGTGCTCCAGCTCTGACTCTCCCACTCTTTGACCATACCCATTTTATACTTGGTTTTCTCATCTGGAAAATAAGTCTATTTTGATCTATAAGGATCTATCATTATAAAACATTTCTCATCTCATTTCCTTGTTTGTAATTGATCCATCTAAACAGTATGATAACTGCACAAAAGTCATGCAATCCCTTGAGGTCTTTGTAAAAGATTCTGTCCTTCAAAAAGCATCACAGAAGTATCACTATCAAAATGAACCTCTGTTTTTAGCAAATTATTTGCCAGCATTTAGGCTAAAATAGGTAACACAGAAATACCTTAAGGTATGTCCCCCTCTAAACTTCCAAATACGGTTTTATGCCTCCTAGCTTCTGTGAGATGCAAAAAAAGGAAGAATAAATGAGAACCCAACAATCCTGCATCTTCACTTTCTGCTCTAAACAACATAAAAGCAGAAGACGACGATGAGCTTTGACACTGCACCATGGCTGTCAACAGTGCGCCATGGTGTGCGTGGTAGATCTTTCCTTTCTTTCCTGCCAACGCAGGAATAGGGAGCAAATCAGCAATGAGGGATATCACAAGAAGTTGCTTTCTCTGTCTCAAGAAGAGCCATTCCATCTCTTGCCTGATGTCTAACTTGATTATGCATTCATTAAAGACGAGTGATGGCGATGATTAAACAAAAACATCTTTAAAATTCAGAGTTCATTCCAACCCGTTTGGTTTTGTTACACACAAATTGGATTTGCATTGCATCCCGCACAGCAGGTACCCCACTTGAAATCAAAGACAGATGCTTTTATGGGATTAAAAAGAAAACCTAGGGGTGGGGGAGAGGGCTAGAAATGGAGATATTTTGCATTTTGGTAATAATGGCTCCAGAATGAAATAGCGATCATATTGCTGCTTTATCCAACTAAGTGTTTGGACTATAATTAAAAGGAAACAAGAATCCCCATCATAACTTGAATCATTGTCAAAGAAGAACATTTAATTTTCAGGGGGAAAAATGATTTTTCCCATAAATGTCTAATAATACCTTAGCATATTTGAAATTTAATCATAAGTGGCTTAGAATTAAACCATTTGAATTATTACTGAAACATTTCAAGTGGTGACATTAAATGCTTTGTTTGAAATTAGCCATTAATTCAAAAGTCTTCACTAGAGCCGCTGTGAGAGTTTAACTCCTTGTCTGTAAACAGAAGTCCCTGGTTCTCATGCTGTATCATTAATCTTTGTACCTCTAGAACATTTCCATTGCTGGCTATTTACTCTGTTACCTTTGGTTAAATTACTCTGAACACTACCAATCCACAACTGATATTATCTGCTGTTTTAAATGTTTTTTATTTAAGATTAATATGAGGGTATAAATGATTAGGTTACATTGCTTGCATTTCTTAGATAAAGTTCAAGTTGCAGTTCAGCCCTTCACCCGGGGGGGATGCTATATACCCCTACTTTTGCACCTTGGTGGAGCTTTCCATTTATCCACCCTCCTCCCCCTTTCTCTTTCTCTCCCCTCTCCCCCAATTTGAATTCAATTATGTCCTTCTCTCCTGTGGGCATGTGGTTGTTTATCTATTAGTTTCATATTAATATTGAGCATATTGGATTAAAATTTTTATACAACTGTCAGTTTACAGGAACTGCAACAGTTTACATTAGGAACACTGCCTGAGTGGCGAAAATAAAGTCAGAACTGACTATCGAACTCCAGTGTGACCCACCTTTCCTTTACTTCCAAGAAGTTTTATGCAATAAATGTGGTTGATCTTTTACAACATCTTCCAGAGTGTTCAGTTCTATAACAGGGTCATATTAGCATTTCCTTTTTTTTTTTTTTTTTTTTTTGG
Source organism: Perodicticus potto (assembly GCA_963574655.1). NCBI lineage: Eukaryota > Metazoa > Chordata > Mammalia > Primates > Lorisidae > Perodicticus > Perodicticus potto. Next base: position 6,486 of record CAUYRH010014395.1, read on the forward strand.
AGACAGAGCCTCAAGCTGGCACCCTGGATAGAGTGCCGTGACATCACAGCTCACAGCAACCTCCAATTCCTGGGCTCAAGCGAGTCTCTTGCCTCCTCCCAAGGACTACAGGCCCCGCCACAATGCCCAGCCATGTTTTGGTCGCAGCCGTCATTGTTGTTTGGCGGGCTTGGGCTGGCTTCGAACCCACCAGCTCAGGTGTATGTGGCTGACGCCTTAGCCCTTTGAGCCACAGGCGCCAAGCCTTTTTTTTTTTTTTTTTTTTTTTTTTTTTTTGTGAGACAGAGTCTCACTGTGTTACCTTTGGTAGAGTGCTGCAGCATCACAGCTCACAGCAACCTCAAATACTTGGGCTTAAGTGCTTCTCTTGCCTCAGCCTCCCAAGTAACTGGGACTACAGGCACCCGCCACAATGCCAGGCTACATATTAGCATTTCTAATGGATCTATTTGACAATTACCTGTTGTAGCAGACTGTACCAGTGGCCCTAATTATTGGCTTCCCTATATCTGTGGTCTTTACATTACAAATTTGCAGATTTTTCTATGAAGTGGTGGAACCTGTTTCCCCACCTCTTGAATCTAATCTAGGCTTGCAACTTGTTTCAGTCAACAGAATTTAGCAAAGAGGATAGTGTGCCAGTTGTAAACGAAGGCTCTGGAAAACTTGTACATTCAACCCTTTCTTTTGAACTCCTACCTCAAACCCAGACTAGCTTAATAAAAAATGACAACTGTGTGACCTGGTCACCTCCTACCTCTTGCCAACGTCCAACACCAGAAGCAGAGCTGCCTAATCAAAGTGCAGCTGACCACAACCAAGACAGAACTGCCTGGCTGAGTCCAACACAAAAAGTCCTTAATTGGGGAGATGCTTTGCTATAACAGTAATGGGTAATGATACCTATGTGAATCAGAGAGTTTTTAAGTAGTGTTTGATTTGGACATGAAATGATGAATATGATTCCCAATGCTTAACACAATGCCTATGTCATATGCTTAACAAATATTTATTGATGCATAGCTGGGTGGAGATTTGTTTAGCTGTTTCAGACCAATGGTCAGTATATTCTAACAGCACACTGTAAGCGTGTCCTCCATACTTTGGTAGAATGCTTAGGCAAAAACAGAAAAGGACATTTGTGACTTACTGTTTTTTCTGACTGAAAATATCACATATGAAAGGTGACTCAGGAGCATGGATAAAGGACTTGTTAGAAAAACAAAAATCAACCTCATTTCAAGTATTTTAACCGGCCTGAAAAATTCATGTGAAATCATAGGCAGATGAAGCTTACCATTTAGAAATTTGCATGGAAGATAGTCCCACAATCAAGGCTGAATATCACTTTCCAATGATCTGCAAATTTCTGAAAATATGCTGAACCTAATAAAATGTAGAAGTGCAGGAAATTTTAAAGATCATCTTGGCCATCCTCTCATGTCACACAGAAATCTCCTCAATTTCCATGAAAGGTAGTAACTGCAGGTAGGTACAGACTTATGACGTGCACTTACTAATTACTGGATCTGGTTCTAAGTATCATCCATGTGTTAGTTCTTCACAGAAACTGTGTAAGTATCATTCTAAAGTTGGGGGAGGGTGGTGCCTGTGGCTCAGTGAGTAGGGTGCCAGCCCCATGTACTGAGGATGGCCGTTTCAAACCCGGCCTCAGACAAATTGCAACAAGAAAACAAAAATAGCCAGGCATTGTGGTGGGCGCCTGTAGTCTCAGCTACTCGGAGGGCTGAGGCAAGAGAATCGCTTAAGCCCAGGAGTTGGAGGTTGCTGTGAGCTGTGTGATGCTATGGCACTCTACCGAGGGCGATAGAGTAAGACTCTGTCTGTACAAAAAAATAATAATAAAGTTGGGGGAAATGAGCTCAGAGAGTTTAAGCAACATGCCCAAAGTCATGCAGCCAGTGCACGGCAGAGGTGGAAAGCAGACTCCCGTCTCACAGGAATGGCCACCTGTATCAGGCTTAGTGCTGATGAGGAAGAGGTGCTCCGTGTGTGTTTTCACTTCTTTTGGATATATACCTACGTGTGGAAATTGTGGTGTATCGTGAGTGCATATTTAATTTTATAGCAAATTGTTTTCTAAAGTTATAGTACTGTTTTACATTCCCATCAGCAAAACATGAGTTTTACTTGTTCTACACCCTCACCTACTATCAGGATCGTCAGTCTTTGCTCATTTAACCATTTTGGTGAGAGTAAACCAGTATTTCATTTTGTTTTTCATTTGAATTTCCCTAACTACTAATGATGCTGAACATCTTATTGGCCCTTATATGTTCTCTCTCTTTTTTTTAAGGTATCTATTCAAATCTTTTAGGGGGGCTGTCTTCGTAAGAAGTTGTGAGCATTATTAATCTATTCTAGATTCAAGGTCTTTTTATTAGATATCACCTAATTTTTCAGTTCAGTGCTTTCCTTTCCACTCACTCCATGCCGTCTTTTGTTTTTGTTTTTTTGATACAGAGCCTCCAGCTCTGGATAGAGTGCTGTGGCATCACAGCTCACAGCAACCTCCAATTCCTGGGCTTAAGCAATTCTCCTGCCTCCGCCTCCCAAGTAGCTGGGACTACATGCAACCGTCCCAATGCCCACCTATTTTTTGGTTGCAGCCATCATTGTTGTTTGACGGGCCTGGGCTGGATTCAAACCCGCCAGCTCAGGTGTATGTGGCTGGCGCCTTAGCCGCTTGAACCACAGGCGCCAAGCCCATGCTGTCTTTTGAAGAGCAGAAGTTTTCGTTTTGATGCAGTTCAATTTATGAACTATTTTCTTGTATGGTTAGTGTTAGTCTGTGTCCTAAGAAACCTTGTGTACACCAGTGGTAAAATAATTTTTCTTCATCTTTTTTTCTGGGTGTCCTATAGTTTTATCACTGGTCTTTAGATCTGTGGTCCACGTCCAGTATAAATTTAGTGTGTGCTGTGAAGTAAAGTTGAGATTCATTTTCTTCTATACACATAGCCAATTTTATAGCACCATTTGTTAACAATAATGTTTCCCCATTGAGTTATCTTAGCATCTTTGTCAAAAATTAACTAATAATATATATCTAGACTTCATTCTCTTCCATCTGTATATGATTCTCTTCCGTCTATTATTATGTTAGTATCACACTGTGTTGTTTGCTATAGTAAGTCTTGAAATCAGGGGGAATAAGTTCTCTTATCATTTTTCCCCCTCTCAAAACTGTTTCCGTCTATTCTAGATCCCTGCGTCTCCTTGTAAATTTTTAATCAACTTGTCATTACACCAAAATTTTTTTTGGCCTTGGATTGGCTCTATAGATCAATTTCTGAAAAATTATTCTTAATTATGTTAAGCCTTCCAATATAGGAATATATCTTCCCACATATTTTTACATCCTTAATTTCTCTTATCACTGTTTTTAGTTTTCAGTGTAGAGGTCTTGCACATAGTTTTATTAATTTATGCCTAAATACTTGAGGAATTATTAACCACATTTTTCAAATGTGGTTTTCAAATGAAGAACAAAATCATCAGAGAGGTTATATAATTCTCCCAAAGACACCGAGCCAACAAGTGGCTGAGCCAGGATTTGAATCCAGAAGTGACTAAATCAAAAGACCATGTTCTTAATCACTAGGCCAGCAATTCTCAGATCAAACAAGCAATTTCTGAACCATCTAGGAAGCTTTTCCAAATCTCACCTCTCCGTTACCCCACTAAACATTCCAAAATCTCACTAGAGGGAAGATGACCAGGTCCAGATAGTTAAAGATGTTTGCAAGGTGTTTCTGTTATAGCCTGCTAGTTGAGAACTACTGGGTAGAGAATTTATTTTAGTTAGAAATATAGAACATGGTTAGTTTCAGCTGGCCACTCTTTGAAGCCCTTGCCAGGTGGTTTTTAAAAAGATCAGGCCAGGAAAGAAAGAGACTGCCACGGGAGTAAGAGTCAGATCTTACACTAGCGGACTAGCAGAAGCAGCTTCACACACAGAAACACGTGTGTCTCTCCCACATTTGAATCTCACATAAGCTTCCATTCTAGGAACAAGCTCACAGTTTAGCTGTTAGAGGTAAGATTGACTGACACTAGCCATTCACAAATCAGCTACTTGAATGAAAAGCAAATGTTTATTATCTATTTATTGTTATAATAGTAGTGGCTAAAATTTATTTATCCAGTCTATTAGGTACATGTACTGCCCTTGGAGACTTATGGAATGAAAGTTAGAGTAAAACTGTGCTCTCAAGGAGATTTCACTTCACAGGGGAAAAAATGTACCTATGTAATAAACAATTCAAGGCATCCGGTAGCAAATACTGTTGACTACCCAGGGAAAATATCTGTTCCCCTAGTCCACTCTGCACACACCCTGATGTCTTGGCTTCTGGAGGATAAAGGGGCAGACCTCTTACATGAAACACTAGTGCACCTGGCTTGCTCAATTACTTGCAGGATGGCTTTAGACATTTGGCACATCTGAATATAAAATGAAATGAGTGCTGTACATGTTTTGTATGAATATTAACAGAGGTTATGGAGAATGTTTGGTCCATTGTCAACACATTATAATAGTATAATTAACGATTTGTTTCATCTAGACCACTATCTATAAGCCCCATCTCCTTTCGGATACTTCTGTCTTCACATATTTAAGCAACATCTGTGATACTCCTTTATCTGTAAAGTCATCCAGTTCCTTAGCTTCCATTCAATGGAGAGCTGATATATACCAAGGAAACACAAGGACCAGGATTCAGATGGCTGAGTGGTGACTGTCGGGACCACCACGCAGCAGGCTTGCCTTCCTGCTCCCCAGATGTAGAACCTTGGCCCTTTAGTTACAACCACATGGGATCTGTTCTGCCCTCAAGTCACAGCACTTCTAGACCTCTCCAGTGTGCCCGCCTATACAGAGCCTCTGTCTTGGTTTCTGATTTTTATCCCTGATACAATCTGCTGCAGGGTGATTGGCCTCCTGCCAGGGTCAGGACCCTTGATTTGTCCATTCTGGAAAGAATATATGATTTTACTATTAATATTAATGGTAGTAACTGTTGCACTATAATATAGAATACAGAAAATTTATTTGTAGTAATGACTAACATCTAAATAGCACATTAGATTAGAAAGCACTTTCCCATTCACTTGCATAGCAACCTTTTAGGAAAGATGTTATTTTATCCCCAAATTGAGGAAAATGAGAGTGGAAAGATTAAGTACATTTTCTAGCATCATGTGAATACACCCAACCTATGACTTAAAACTTACCTATTATCTTATCGTGCCCAAACTTCTATTTGGTAAGAGTCCCTTATTCACCAACTCAATAAAAACATGCATCCATTTATTCATCAATTCAAATGTTTGTTCGATATGCTTGCAAAGATATTCACAATCTAGAAAGAATACAATCCTGAAAACGTAGGCGCTATGTCTCATTCATCTTTGAATTACCAATTCTTGGCATAGTATCCAGCACAGAGCATCTTTGTTGAATGAGTGAATGAATGAATGAATGAATAGTATATGAATGATTATATTAAATTAAATTACTTTTTAAGGCAAATGCTAACACAATGAGAAACTACTCTGAAAAGTACAAAATGCTATATAAATGTTAAGCATTATAACTGTATTCAAATTTTGGTGAAATTTTAATTTCAATTAGAATGCCGGAGTGAGTTCTTAGATAATCTTAATAATGTCCTTTTTTATATTATTAACATTATTTCATTCGTAGTCACCATACCAAAAAGACTGTTTAAAGTCCTTACTTGGAGAGTTCTTTCGTCCCCTGACCTGATTGCAATCACTTCAACAAATGCACCCACACCCTGATTCTGTCATTGCCAAAATCCCCATATGGAAGGGGAGGAGCCTTCTCAGAGGACTTGGCACCAATCCTTATAATAGCACTTATCACATTTTATCGCAATTATCTGTTGACATGCCTTCTTCCTACTCAAGTCAATGCCACTTGATAATTTACCTACAAAAAGTTTTTAAGATCTGAAAACATAACTTAAAATTTTCAAGATTTTTATGTCTAAAAAATGTACCCAAAATGAGATGTCTTAATATTTAGCAAAATATTTAACAACGCTTCCACTGTGTCATTCATATCTTTCACTGAAGTCTTAAGTGAACATTTAAAATCCTAAGATGAATATTCAATTTTGGAAAACAAACACAAGATGACCTAAAAAGATAGTTTTGAACTAGAAGGTCTTCTGCTGCCAATTGGTGGGGATGATGCCGGGTTAACAGGGTTCATTATAAAAGGTCAGTCTACTCAGCCATAACCAAGTTGCAAGCTACAATGTGTGTGGCTAAGAATTCCACAAAGCGCTTTCAAACAGAAGCGATGGGCCTTGTGCTGATTTTTTATGTAAGATAAATTTAAAGTTGCTTTTTATTAGTGGAAGGAAAATATTTAAAATTTGAGTGAAATTGTTGTTTTAATAACAAAGGTCATTACTTCAAATTCATTTTCTTACCTGTCATCTTTCCTTGTCATCTTATGTGATTTCTATGAGCATCCATGCTCAAAGACTCCAAATTTTATTAAGACCTGATCTTAACTTTCAATCAACTTTTCAAAGAAAGAGAAATAGCAATATTTGAAAGTTCACTATCTGAAATAGTTAGAATACTTCCTGTAGTAGATCTGTTACTGAGACCTTGGAGTCCTGGGATTTTTCTGCTTTAAATAAATATGCCACAAGCAGCTGTTGAGAGTGCAGGCTCCATCCCCGCACCACCAGACACTTGGATTTTCTGCAGGCTTAGGAGAGAGACAAGACCAGAAACAGCACTGGATTCTCTGGATTAAGCTGACTGAGAGTAGGCAGTTAATTTTAGTCAAACGTGGGGCAAAATATTATATAAATAGGATACTGTGTGACAGTCATTGTTTACTTATGTACTGTCTATGTACTGCTATTTCTTTATACAAATTTTAAAACCTATCTTTTCCATTTTTTACACCCCAAATTTTCTTTCAAAAAAATATTTCAGGCCATTGATGCTCAGGAGGTTAATTTTAATAGTAAATATAGTCATAAAGGGAAAAGGCTCACAAACAAGTGAAAGGCAGAATTTAGAGAAGAAATGTTCTGTCAAAAGAATTATAACCACGTTGGCAATAGCTCCGTGACAGCGGTTACTCCCGATAGCCTACTGTCGAAGGCAAAGTTGCTGGGAAATGACTGACACATTTCATCAAAGCCTCCACTCAGCTGCCTTAGCCAACTGTCTCTGGTAAATGACTTAATCTTTGCTAAACTTTTATGCAGGAAAAGCAGAGTAGTTGAAATGCACCCACATATAGACCTGAAACTCTAATGAGATCATTTGACATTCTGATTGATACGAAATCTACATTGTGTTTTGACTTGTCTGACACCATTGATATGGTGTATTTCCAGTTTGAAAGGTTCAAAAGTGATAGTTATTTTACAATACATCCCAACCCTGACTGAGAAGGAAGAAATTTGGAAATGAATGAGTTAATTGCAAGTTATTTGTTACAAAGTAAATTTTTAATCACATTTCGTATGTGTTATTTTTTTTTCTTAGGGAAAGTAATTGGTTGGGAGGACAGAGGGACATAAATATTTTATGTAATCTCCTAAAAATAAAGAGAGTCACGTGGGTTCTTTCATGCATGTGTGTTTCAATGCCTTAGGTTGAAGGAATTTATTTACGAATGTTGAAATGGAAGACAATACCAGTTGCAACATCTGCCTAAGTCAACTATGGATAAACCACGACTACCCTAAAAACCCCCATAACTTTACTAGGATTTGAGATTGGCTTGTATTTTATGGTAAACCCACACTTCCCAAAAGTGTGGCTGTGACTTTTCTGCTTAATGCTGATCTTTTTTCTACCAACCTATACATCCTTTTTGAGCAAGGGTAGGAATCCGAATGAATTCTGGAAGCCTCCACGGTGCTGTACTGCTAAGTCAGGTAAATCCTATTATAACATTTACACATGAGGTGGGCAGAGAGGTCCAGCATCTGCATTTGCGTGCATTCCTCCATGTCCACCACTGCATGAAAAAGATAAATTGCTATTACCAGGAGAATTAAGAGGAAAAATGTTTGGCTTGTGTCATCTGAAGCTTCTTTACCAGGGAAAATCAGTCTAAGCTTGTTAGTTACCCAACATACTAAGGGTCTGTGATCAAAAGCAATGACCTCCACACTGCATTCTGCCACTCACTGTTTTCCTTCCCACCGCCTAAGAAGACTTCAGTCCATCTGTTTCTGATTCTTTACAATTAATTCCACACACCGGGCTCTCTTGCTCTCTCTCTTTCTCTCTCTCTCATAATCTTAAGAACTGATTTTCTTTTGACTAGGAAATTTTATCTTGCCAGCAATCAGAGCTCAAATACAGACATATACAAATTTCAGTCGAAAGCCTTAATACATAAAATTTGAATTGCTTCTAAATTTGGCAAAATGCCTCGCTTTCTCCAAATTCATAAGACAGATGAGACACAAAAGTGAGATAAATGATGGCGTCCTGCTATTTCAAATGCCATATTGATGTAGTCATTATTTGTGCCAATAAGGCTCACTGTCATCTAATTTTAACCTGTTTCTGTGCTAATTACACATTTTTTTTCCTCTCTTTTGATATCTTATGTTCTTCATTTTAGATAGTCTAAGTTTGTGAACAACTGAATCTTTCCAGCAACTTACTGAAGGGCCTATTATGTGCAAAATACTTTTTCTCTTGGGTGAGGAGTATAAAAATATAAACCAGATATGCTTGGTGTATAAGATGGGCTCCATGAAATGTGTGAAGAAGGAGAGAAGAAAGAAAAGGACAGCAGGAAAAGGGAAAGGGGGAAAGATGAAAGTGCCTAATAATTCATTCCCTGCTAGAAAATGTATACCCTGTCCACCGTTCTTCTGTAATTTCCCCATCGCAGATGTTTACTTATATATTTATTGTCTTTCTTTTTAGTCAAATAGTAAAGGCCATGAAAGAAACAAGTTTATGGGCCTTGCTAACAACCGTGAAAAAGTGTTTTTGCCCAGGACCTAGGAAATACCAAAGAAATGTATAAGTAAAGAATGAATGAGTGAATGAACTTAGAAGAGCAAGAATGCTCTTCCTCTATCCACATCTCCCCCAGTGCACAATCTTCCTTTTGGAATCTTTACTCCCACAACCATAAGGAAGCCAACTCTGTGTGTGATCACCTTGCTGTGTGTAAAAAAAATTAGAAGCTGAATTTATCACTATTGAATGAAGAATTTTCTAATGAAGTCCAGGCTGGAAGTTGATTGTGATTGGACTTCCCTAGCAAGTTACAAATAGAATCCCTGCATCATCTTTTTCATCTGTTTCTCCACCTATCTCTTCGATCTCATGTTTATTTAAGTTTCCCTTTCACTTAATTTTCCATTCAGCCTCCAAAAATTCTCCTACCTCCTCTTCACTCAGGAATTCTTGCAGCTACTTTCCTGGAGTCTTATCTCTCTTATTTCCCATTTTGTTAAATACTTTTCCTTTTTTTTTTCTATAGACATTTGATTTACAGTGAACACTAATCTATTATATTTCGTCCTGGGAAAAGTTTGCTTGCCTCAGAGAACACACTGCTAAAATAATGGAAAGTTCATAGTTGATTATTTGTATTTAATTACAGTTCAGATACTCATGAAAGATTCTTCACTCCTCTTTGCAATTAGGTGTAGTGATTAGAAAACCTTGCACATCACTCTCCAGTTATCTTTAAAAGTCCTCCTCTACTTGATGACGCTGTAATTGGCTCTTAATTTTATATTTCACAGGTAGATTAAAAGAGGCAGCTTACCCTTGAGATATCTAGATGAGTAGGCTAAAATAGTAATTTTTATGTTATGTTTATCTTGCCATAATAAAAAAATTAGTTGAAGGAAGGGAACAAAAACAGTCAAAGGAATTAAGACCATACCAACGTGTCCCCCCAGACCGGTCTGGGGTCACCAATGACTAGTAAATGGACAGCTCCAAACCAAACTTGAGCTGATGCCTTTAACAGTTATCAGACTCTGCAAATTCATTAATTACAGCCTCCTTTGTAGTCTTATAGTGAAGAATAACTATTATTATTATTATTTATTTTTTCACTTAAATAAGATCTCATCCCTCCCTGAAAACTGTCATTGTGTAAAAACATAGCCGTAGGGCGGGCCCCTACTAAGAAATACAAGACATGCAGTTCACACATCCTGGTGAAACGCAAGAGCCTGTGAACTCTGGCAGGCTATAATTACCGGCAGGCAGAGCTGGCTGTCAGTAACTAGTATGATTTTAGAGGAGTAAAATGCTTTACGCCTGGGACTCTTCCCGTATAATTCCCCTATTAGATGCATATATGTTTAGGTCAATGGTTCTTAAGAGAATGGAGGGGGAAGAGATGGAGGCCATGAGGAGACGGGGAATAAGAGAATCTTCATGGAGTTTGGAAAACATACTCAATACATTCATTGTCTGGCTCTACAAATTAATGGAAATAAACCTCTTAGTTTTCTCTTTCTTCACTTAGAAAATAAAGTGGAAAGATGCCTGAGTTATGCAATGTTGAACAATGACAGTTTCGGTGAGGATTTGCCTTCCCACGTTCCGTACACGCAGGTGCCTGAGTGGGAACGAATTTATCACTTACCTTCTTCAACTGAATCTGTCTAGTAGATCTTCACAATGATTCTGCAAACTGACATAGCCAGGTAAGATTTTCTATGCCTAGAACCCTCCTCCAAGGCTTCCCTGCCCCCCCCCACCCCGGGGTCTCGCAGTGCACTTCAGAACATTGTCAGGTCATAAGCTGGTGCACCTCTCCGGAGTGCAGGTCAGATAGGCTGCGGGTACAGTGGCCTGGGAATCTTTCTTTTTGAGACAAAGTCTCACTATGTCACCCTGGGTAGAGTGCTACAATGTCACAGCTCACAGCAAAACTCAACCTCTTGGCCTTAAGCGATTCTCTTGCCTCAGCCTCCCAAGTAGCAGGGACCACAGGAGCCCATCACAATGCCCAGGTATTTTTTGATGCAGTTGTCATTGTTGTTTAGCTGGCCCAGGCCGGGTTCAAACCCACCACCCTCAGTGTAAGTAGCTGGTGCCATAACCACTGTGCTATGAGCGCCAAGCCAGGAATCTTTCTTTTTACTGCCTCTTTTTCTTTTTTTCCTTCCCGCTCTCTTTATCCAGATAAGACTCTATGATTATTATAATCACTCCCTGGCACACAGCCTCCCTTTTCTTGCCCACTCTGCCCTCCTTGTGCTCACCTTGTACTCACCTGGTTGTGCCATTTATTAAGTTATTGCCTTTCAGCTCCAAACCTTCCCTTCTTTGCCCTGCTTTGTGATACCAGAGGTGGATTCTGCAGGCATTTCTCCCGGATAAGCTCTGCCCACGGAGAGTTCCGGGAGGGAGACTGAAAGACTGGAAGAGAAAATAGAGGCATCCTCTTCCTCTTCCCCCTTCTTGTCCTCTCCTTCCTCCTCCCCCTCTTTCCCTTCTCCCTCCTCCCCCTCTTTCCCATTACAGCCTCCTTTGTAGTCCTATAGTGAAGAATAGCTCTCTTCCTCTCCTCTCCCTCCTCCCCTTCTTTTCCTTATCCTTCATCTCCCAGTTCCTGCCCCTCCCCCCCTTTCCCCTCTTCCTGTCCTTCTCCTCCTCCTCTTTCCCCTCTCCCTCCACCCCCCTCCTCTCCCTCTTTCCCCTCTTTCTTCTCCTCTCTTCCTCCTCCCCCTTCTTTCCTCTCTCTCCCCTCCCCTCCTCTCCCCTTCCCTCCCCCTCCCTTCTCTGCCCTATGACACAGTAGAGTGGCAGTAGGCATGCACCCACTCTGTAGTTGCACCTCTGCACACCTTAGAGTTCTCTTTCACCCATGTTAAGCTATTAACCATCTTTCACTTTGCTGTTTATAGTAAATTTTGCCTTTTATGATTAGTAGTGTGCCTCTGTCTTCTGACTGGACGCTGACTAATACACCTGGCTAACTACCTGTGCTGAATAAACTAACTCTGCTCTACTGGGTACCTACAACCTCAAAGCTAAAGAAGGCTGGAGAAAAATGTTCAGTTCTTCTGACTGTCTCACTTTAAATCCTTAATCAAGGATACCAAGCCACAATTCTATATTTACCCACTGGATTTGCTCCCCTCTTCTTCTAGACCACAGTCTTGCATCTTCTCGTCTCTTCTCACACCTCCAGTCCCTCCTCCCAGTTCTCCGTCTTAAAGAGTGCTTCTTACATGGTTAATAGAGCAGAAGCCCTCAGAAGAGAATGTCCCTGAACTTCAGCTGTCATGTCTCTTAACCTACTCACATCTCCACCCGTTCACCCTTCCCTCATGACAACAGATGAAGATGTTCCTATTTAAGATTAAGAGTCACCTCTTAGGGCCATCCCAATGATTGCCCCTTCCTCTTAAGGAACATGATACTCTTTTTCTTTACTGGATCACTCCTGTTAATAAAAACCTATTTTAATATCTGTTATATTAGCAGTCTACCCCAAGTCACTGCTATATTTCACTACCCTATTTGATATTACAACTCTTCTAAAATGTGTTCATGTTTGGTCTTTATTTTCTCTTCTCATTCTCACTTCAACTCCTTCTAGTGTAATGTAACAACTATGCCATGGTCACCAGTGAACTCCATACTGTTGGGTGATTGTTAATTTCAACTTCATTGGAATACCAGCATTTGCCAGAGTCCGCCACTTTTTCCTTCCTGAAAGATTTCTATCATATTTAGGTAATCGTTATCTCTTAGTCCCCCCTACCTCCCTGGCCACCCCTGGTATATCCTCTTTGTTGGTTTCTCCTCATCTCCTTGACTTCTAAGCACTGGAGCCCTGAGACCCACTTCTTAGACCTCTTTGCTTTCTTAGCATCACTCACTCTCTAGGTGGTATCATCTGGATGCACGGCATTAAATATAATCTACACACTGATGTCCCAGAAATTTCTATCTCCAATAATATTCCTGAACTTCAAACTCTCATACACATCTCTCCATGATCTGTTTACATGGGTAACTAATTAGTCCAAAAATCTAACTCCTCATTTTCTTCAATTCAATCCTATCTTCCCTTTCCTAGTACATGTCACTACTCAGTTACACAAACCAAAAACCTCAGAGTCATTTCCTTCTCTCAATATCCATATCTAAAACATCAGCAAATTTTACTAACTTGGCTCTCAGAATATAACTAAAGTCTAACACCTTCTCAACATTTTTACTACTACTACTCTGCGAAGACCTGCTCACCACATACCCTGATTATGATAGCAACCTCTCAATTAGGGTCCCACATCTGGTCTTCCCTCCATATCAGAAGCTGCCACCCACTAGAATCCATTGTCACTTCTTTGGAAGTAATACAATTGGAGATTTGTATAAGGCTGCTCTTTCACACTATATCTCCCAGACTCCCTTTAACTTAAATGCAGCTTTGTTTTCACCATTAGAATGTAAGCAGAAGGCAAATGTGCCCACTTTTAGCCATGCTTCCTTCAGAATCTGTTTACATCCCTGAGATACAGCTTTAATCCTGCAAATGAAAGCAATAACCTATGACATAATAAGGAAATAACAGAGGAATATGAATCCCTGATTATATGTATATATGTAAGGAGCTATCTGCCACCCTGAAATCTAGATGATTTTGTAAGCAAAGAATAACCTTGTTTTAACCACTGTAATTTGTAGACTCTCTATTACAGCTGCTATCTTTAACCTAATATAGAAATAACTACCATATATGGAGTGTTACCATTATAATGCCTAAAATAGGTAACATTGCTTTAGTGGTAGGGCAACAGAAAAAAAAAAAAAAAGAACTATTAGAGATGGAAAAGCTAAAAATGCTTCATGTACCCTACCAAAACATTTTGTGAACAGTTGCCTGGAAAAGTTAGATGACAGACCACTTGCCTACTGAAACAGTGGCTCTAGGAGAAATGTCTAGAAAGGACTGCTCCTCGCAGCTTGCAAGTTATAATGAGGAAGTGATAAGCTCAGGTAACAATTAGCCTATTTATAAACAGAGATGGAAGAGAATAGAAAGAGTCAAGATATCAGGGTCTAAAGGCTGACAAAGTCATTTGGTCACAGATCAAGAACATAAAGATTGTTATTTTGTCTTCCCATCCGAGCTCATTTTTTCATAGAGCTGGAAGGTAGCATGGGGTGAGAGAATGGTAGCCAGGTAGAAATTACACAAAACAAGTGAAAACACCATGGATATGAAAAAATCTGGATTTGGACATAGCCAAATGCGACTGGGAGCAAATAAAGCAGAAAACTATTCTGGTTTTCAGAGCACTAAGGAATATGTTTCCAAAGTATTCAAGGTCTAGTCTGCAAAAACTCTTAGACTGAACTTCAAAACAAATGTGGGATCACCAAATTGGCCACTGCAGAAATGGCAGAGAAGACATGTTAGATATTTTCCAGGAGGAAGACAGACAGGAAACTCCAATAAGAAAGCAGAACCAGAATCTACTCAGAGACTCAAGTGCCAGAGTAGGGCATGGAAGCAATTCCTACCTAACAGTGTTCAACACTACATGAACCAGCCACTGTTTCTAATTGGGTATTTTTAATACATTTATTCTGTCCCTATTCCATGATCATATATAGTGTGTTTTTGTTTCATTAGGACTATGCAAACATTTTGTCTTTTAATTTTTAGACCCTAGGGAGACATCTATATTTGATGGAGAAGATTGCTTATTACCCAGAGATTCTGGGCTCTGGTTCAGATTTAAAAACTTTGTGAAGTCTTGGGGTTATCCTTCTAGAGGAAGACACCAATGTATTTTCTATAGACGAAGAATGATGCATAGATGCTTGGTGGCCAAAGGGCCAGGATATTGTAGAAATAAGTAGCTGTCTAATATAATCCACTCTCCTCTTCTCCCACTGTAATAGAATGGGAGTCAACACATGAAATGTTGCTTAAATGAGTAAATGAATGCATGAATGGAGTCCTATAGAAGATGAGTTAAGAGTTGCAAAAAAAGTCAACAGATGTCACTTGGGGGAGAGTCTCTCAAATGAGTCCCAAATTATGAATTGGATTGGGTTGACACACAGGAAGTAGAACAGGACTCAAGATCAATAGTTCAATATTAAGTATAATGAGTTTGAGATGCCAGTAGAAGTTGAATTATAATTTAAGGCTAGGAAATAATGATCATCTGGAGAAAGATCTGAGTAGTATCCATCCACGTATAACTATACTGAAGTCTTGGAAGTAGAAGATCTCTATGAGAGAAAAAGTGTCAGAGAAGATCAATAATACGTCTTCAGAAATTCCAAGTGTTTACTGATAATGGGGCCAAATTGATGGCATTTCTTGCATCTGAAAATATTTTTATGGGAGTGTAATATTCATCTTAGATCCAACTCCAATGCGGAAACCTTTATAATTCTCTCCTGTGAGTAGCATCCCAATAAGCAGCTACCAGACTGTCAACATTTGTGCTGGCTACAAAGCAAAAAAGAATTTGTATTAGAAGAAATTACAGAGTTTCATGTATGTATTTCTTTGTAGGTTAGCAGCCCATTTCCCAGAGGTGGACTTTCTATTTTCCAAAGAGCTCACAAGAAAATATAATTATCCTTGTCTAGTTGTTTTTGTGAGCATGGGGCACTAGGTCTTCTAATGAAAGCTCAATTTGCTAATTTCCACTCCAACTGGATCTATGTCTCTAGTCTTCAGAAGGAGCAAGGCTTCACAAGGTCTGTAGTAAACATAAAGAATGGTGTACTAGACCTTTGTGGTCTCTTGACCATGTACCATCCACTATCCCATGTACCATCCACTTACCCCACTTCCTTTGCTCAAATCCCCCTTTCTACTCTCTTGTTATGGAATTCTGTTATAGTTGACACTACCTCCAGTTTTAGGGACAAGCATGTGACTCAGAGGGTATTTTCAATATATTTATTCTGAATAAATAAGAAGAATAAAATTTCACCTTCCTGGGCAAAAAGTTTCATTTGGAGCTGATCTCATGGCCCTATCTGGGCTGATGAGACTTTGTCCTGATGCTTGTGTCTAAACTACAGTAGAACTTCTGTAAGTTTATCACCCAAGGGTGACAAACTGTAACAAACTGGTCAACAGAGGAACTAGACCTACTGTGTGGATTCATATATATGGGGGATTTGTATATGTCCAGTCTATGACATGTATGAATCCTCCACAGAAAAGTTGACCTTCTTAGGTCAACTCAAGAAGGTGGTCAATGTGGTCAACTATGGAGGTTCTATTGTATTTAGTGAGTGAGTTCTATTTTCCCATAACAAAATAAGATGGAGGTTGCTGGGCTAAAGCTGACAAATGAAGCAGAATGAGGAAATGAAGTGAGAATTGGTCCTGGATACATCATTTGAGCCCCTACTAGGCATCCTCAAACTTCTTAAATAGGGGACCAATTCACCATTCCTCAGACTATAGTTTAAAAAGAAAAACCATGAACAAATTCCTATGCACACTGCACATATCTTATTTTGAAGTAAAAAACAAAATGGAAACAAATACAATTCACACCGCCGCATGTGGCCCGCGGGCCGTAGTTTGAGGACCCCTGCAAGGCATGTATGAAGTTAATTCTAGTTTGACATTTTGCAGCTCCTGAAGCCAATAAAACTTTTTTTCTTGCTGAATCCAAATGAGGTGGGTTGTCTGCCATTTATAAATCAAAAAGTCTAACCAATATAGATAAAATAGAGTTAAAATATTCTAAAGAAAATTCCAGACAACAATCCTCAGATGACCTGTGGGGAGTCAAAACCTGTCTAGGTCAGGGCTATCCAAGAACCCTGAATCTGGCTTTTAGTTTCTTAAGCGTTAGGTTGGTAGAAGAAGTTGATTTTATTGATTTCAGGTAACATTGGCACTTTTAAGTCCATCCCTATCTAGAAAAGATGAGATTTGTTCCGATCTCACAATCCTAGGGAGTACAAATTTAGGATTTCCCTGGGGACTGCAAGACAGTTTGAATCAGGTTGGCCTGCTCTGTCCTGTTCCTTAGAATAAGTTACTGCTATGAGCAATGCCACCGCAATCCCAAAATGTAGGTTTATTTAAGTAAACCTAATCTACTTGTCCCCATGTTTCCTGTTCTTCAGCTTGGGGGTTTGATTAGTGTCATAATCAATTTATCACTAATCTGGCACCAGAAGGACTTTGATCTCAATATTTTCCTCCTTCAGCCTCCTCTTGTATAGGCAGAATCTTAATGAAATATGTTGATTAAATAAGCTTTGAAAATAATTCTATTGCTTTTCTACACAGATGAATGAATAGCAGATCAACTGAAATTTTACTATATCCACACGGCAAACTACTAGAAGAGGTAACATTTTTTTGTTGTTTGTTTTTGTTTTTTGAAGGGAATAAGAGCTGGCACTGCCTACATAAACTTTGTTCTTTTCATCCTCTGACAAGGATTCCCAAAGGAAGATCCTGTGGGACATTATCTGTCCCAGCAGGAAAACAAACAAAAGCCCATTCCACTTTTGAAGTTTATCACTTTTAAAATATTGCTATTATGATGATAAGCCCTTTTGAGATTGACTTTTTATTTTTTTCATGGATGTTCTGATAATGTTCAAATCCAAAACAAAGTCACCTTTCCATTTCTTTCCTTGTGAAGCATACTTCGCTGAGAACTGAACATCTCATTAGCATGGAAAGAGATCAACTGGGTAGGCTGGCATTTAGCCCTAAAATGTGTTCCTGGGAAGAGTCCAGTGACATTTATAGTGCAGGCTGTCCAGTCGTTAGTAAGACCTTAGATATGGTCCCAGGCATGGTCTCACGGTACTTCCAGTGCTCCTTCTTCCACTTTTGTTTTGTAAAAAAGTGTACGATATAGGTCATCCTGCTGAGAAAATGTTTATTCTATCTCTGAACCCTCAAGGCCAATTTTGAACTGAGATAACGCTTCTGAAGGAATTTGGTAGAGAAGGAGTTTCTTGTTGCTACAGAAAGACAATCAGAAAGTTCCTAGCCCTCTTTTAGCAAGAGGCATTCTAGACTCGAGGCAGACATCTTACACATTTAACAAATGGTGGTTGGACACCTGCAATGATGCAGGTCTTACTTAGAACTTTTCTTCTGGGAAGACCATCTAGCATTGCATTTTTGATTGAATTTTATTTACCATTAGAAAGCCTGTATTGGTCATGACAGGAGAGAAATATGCTTTGTCTGCTTCCATAGATCCCAGGCATAATATTTTCATATAAGTTGGGAATACCAGTGGCAAAGAATCTGAGCAGACAGCTCACAGAAGAAAAAATGAACAACCAAAAAAAAAAAAACCCCTTAAGACCATATAAAAAATGTTCAGCCTCATAATTAATAAAATCCAACTTTAAATATCAATGAAATATAACCCAATTTAGTCTTCACAGAGGAAAGCTTAAATCCTTCCTAATGCCTTTGGAGTTCTTCTGAATCACTTGTAATTCTTTCTCAATCTTATTCCATGCCGAGTCCCTAAGTTCAGGGCACGTATGGAGCCTCTTACCATTTTACATAAAGTGTGCTTTTAGAAACCATGTGCTACCAACATGAAACATATCCTTCCCTCGATTTTCACAGAAAGAACAAATTTGCCAAAGGTTCACGGTGGACAGAGGGGTTGTGAATTGCTGTTTTTCTAAGTTCTACTCCCTTTCGAAATTTCTAGCCCCTCTGTTGGCAGAATCCCATTCCCTACACTTGCCTGAACCATCACTTTCCCATCTACCTACATCGAAAACTCATGTTCTCTCATTTTATCTGGTGGTTTTCAACCCCTTACTTAGCTCAAGGCATCCTGAGTCACTAACATTTTTTCCATAAATAATAAATCTCTATTCTATGTCCCACCTTCAGGATAGGGAAAAAATGAACTGAGAGAAGCTTTGAAATTTCCTGCCTTGCTCTTCTATCAAGTCCACAAGATTCTTTGAAAAGCATTGAATAGATATTTGTTTTCTCATAACTTTTGTCACCTCCTTTAAAAAGCAGAAATTGCTGCAATCATTTTGGGGCTGAAATAACAATTGTTTCCTCCTTTATATTAAATGAATGAAAACTTCGCAATACTCAATGCCATTGAGGACATAGTCACATTCACACATTGCTAGCAGGAGTGCAAATTGGTAAAAATTTGCTGGAGAGATATAAAAATAGCATTAAAGTGGAGGCATTTTAAAGAATCCATACCTTTAATCCTAGTAATTTTACTTCTAGAAGTTTGTGCTAGAAATAACAAATGTATTAATTAAGTTCTAGGTGTAAAGATGTGTTTATTAAGTGGAATGAAAAGAACAATGATAAGAGAATAATCAAATCAATCATTGTCTCTTCATTTAACATGCAACCACTAGAAATTTTTTCGGGAAATTATAAGGGGTGCAAAAAATGTGTTACTCCTTTTACTGAACTTTAAGCTCCTTAAAAGTGTGATTATTTGACAATTAATTTATATTTATACCTCCCAAAATCATAGTGTATAACTTACAGTACCTGTGCTATGGTCTGAATGTGCCTCCCAAAATTCATGGGTTGAAAAGTTAATCATCACTGCAACAGTGTTCCAAGGGGGAAACTTTCAGAGTGACTAGGCCATAAGGGCTCTGCCCTCATGAATGGATTAATGCCATTATCAAAGGAGTTGGTTAGTTATCTTGGAATAAAGTTCCTGATAAAAGTATGTTTGTCCCCTTTCCATTTGTTCTCTCAAGTGTGCTCTCTTGCCCTTCCACATTCTCCCATGAGATGACGTAGCAAGATGCAACCCCTTAATCTGGACTTCCCAGCCTCCAGAACCATGAGTAATGCATTTCTTTTCTCTTCCCTATTAATTATCCAGTCTCAGGTGTTCTTTTACAGCAGCAGAAAATGGTTTAAGGCAGCCTGCCATGTGATAAGTACATAATAAATATGTGTAGAATGATAAATGAATAAATGAAGTAACAAGTATATCTTGGCTTTGTGATATGAGCTCCCTTCCTCTTCCTCTTCCTCTAAAGCTTTATGATTCTACATGCTCTGTTCTCTTTCAGAGAGTACAATTTAGATGGGAAGAAAAGATGAACACATTTACCAACAGTGAGCAAAACACATCTCTTCATAATGAAGTACTAAATAAGGCAGATGTGGGAAGAAAGAAATCAGAAATGTCCAAGCCAGGTGTGGTGGGGTCCACCTGTAGTCCCAGCTACATGGGAGGCTAAGGTACAAGGATCACTTGAGACCAGGAGCTGAAGGCCAGCCTGAGCAAAATAGTGAGACCCCAATCTTGAAGGAAGGAGGTAGGAAGGAAGGAAGAGGAGAGAGGGAGGGAGGAAGGAATGAGAGAAGAAAGTAGGAAGGAAGGAAGAGAAGGAGGGAGAGAAGGAGGGAGACAGGAAGGAAGGAAATCAGTCATGAACATCTTGGTAAGAACTCATGAACTCCTTCTACCACTACCTGAATAAACACACCCAAGTATGATAGGGTATTTTTCCAAAATTGTGACAAACATTTTCCATCCACATTCCCCTCTCTCTAGCAGTTCAATGAGAATAATATAGGTAAATAATCAATAAAGAATTCAGACTTACACCTACAAGCCTATGCAGACTCTTTTTTCATTCACCTGTTAGTCTTAAAACCAAGTTTCCAACAAAGAAAAGTACTTGTAAAATCACTTAGTTAAATATCCTCCAAAACAAAACACTCAGCAAAGAAAAACCCAGTAATTAAAGCTACCTGTTCTAAGGTGAGATAGAAATAAAAGACCCTGCACATGTGTGTATGTCCTATGGCCCATTGGAGGGCTATAAACCATAACGATATCTACAACATTTACAACAATAAACAACATTTTGTCCCCTCCAAGGAACCAATTTTTACTCCCCTAGTGGCAATATTGCCCTTATTACGAATGAATGCTCTGCAGTATTCCTGGGAGTCATGGGGATGGTGACAATTAAAAATCCAACATTCTTAAAGTGGGGTACTGAATCAGTAGGATTCTCTTTGTACAAAAGATCATAAGATTTGTGGCATATATAAAAGGCAACCCTTTATTTTCTAAGGCACTTGATTCAATCAATTTATTTTTCTTTTCCTAATTGTGCCTATCTTTTTGGAAGTAAAATTTAAAAAGAAACAAAACTTTGATAACAGAAAACCAACCAATGATTAAATCAGAGATCAAATTCAACACCTATTCTAGCATTCCTGACATCCCTTTGATAGGTTGCTATGGGCAATTCTACTCGTCTTGCGTTTCTTTCTTGCCCCCCTCCCCTTCTCTTCTCAATCATTCATTCTGCATATATCATATATAGCCACATATCTGTATCACTGAGAAAGGATCAATCATTTTCCCCTATGCTGCTGAGACATACAATATTTATCACAGGTTATAGAAAAGAAGAAAAGAAATCTAAGAATATTCTCTTCAGCTGTATTTCTGTTGTGCAGCTGAGAGCATCCGAGTCCTCAGTCTTGCTAACTTGTGGCTCGGTCCAGCACAATCTGTAGTGCAACAAGGCTGAGAAAGTTAGGTACCCACTGGCCATTGCAAAGGAAAACAGACCTGGTTATTAGTGATCTTCCTCACTGCATTAAACACAACTCCCATTAGGCAAACTCCCTTCCACTTCTTTAAACCTCTCAATGCCTTGTAAATCAAATATTTATCAACTGAGAACCTCTTTCCTAGCTGTCTGTTGTTTCAGCTCTGACAAAGTTGGCCACTAGCCAGTTGGTAACAAAACCTGTGAAAGGAAATCAGCCACAAGAAAAAGAAAACTCTATTTCATTTTTATTTCACAGGAACAAACTGCCAACAAATCTTCCTCCCTCCTACACACACACACACACACACACACACACACATACTCTTTTTTTTCTTAACTTGCCCTTGTGAAAAAACTTGCCTGGAATGAGCAGACCAGGCCACTTGTTTAGGCAACGAGTATTTACTGGACATTCATCAGTTAGGTCTGTAAGTCTTTGGGTCTTTATAATCCATATCCAAATGTTGCTGTTAAGATAGATATCGTGACTACTGCACAACTCATAGAAGTATGTGCTTAGGCCACTGCAGTTTGAAAAAGTGAATTGGGAATTGCAAAAGTAAACAGGGCACTTGGGAAGAGTAGATGGAGCTGCTTGTGGAAAGCATGATGAAAAAAGAGAAGCCCTGAACCCCAACTTCAAACAGGAGAAGGAATCCATATGGTGAGTGGGTGGAGGAAGGTGATAAATTTACATGAAGGAACAATTGGCAGATTTCCAGCACAAGTATTTACTCCCACAGAATTACCAGGAAGAAGGACCATGTTTAAAATTAAGTGAGAACCATTTCTATTACTGTTCTATGACCAAACATACAGATGCTAATCTAAAGTTATTCTATCAGTGATCATCTATGAAATATCTTTAATTAAAATCTGATTTATGTTGCTTTAACAGAATACCATATGCTTGGTAATTTATAAAGAAAAGAAGTATGTTATATTTCTCACAGTTCCAGAGACTGAAAAGTCCAATATCAAGGTACAGGTGTCTGGTGAAAGCCTTCTTGCCACATCCTCCCATGAAGAAAGGCAAAGGGCAATAGAGTGAAAGAGAGGAAGAGAGAGAATTCACAACTTAGGCTCTTTTATAATCAATGTTAATCCATTTGTGAGGGTGGAGCCCTCATGACCTACACACTTCCCACTACATCCCACCTCCCCACATGGGTGCAATGGAGGTTCAGCTTCCAACACATGCTTTTTAGGGGACACATTCCAATCATAACAATTAAGAAAATTAAATATAATATATTATCTTGCAGCAACTATATGAGATCTGATGATTAAGCTCACAAATTCATCCTAGAAAAAGTGTTACAGATCTCATTGCTGAGTATCACCACTGTCACCTTTGAAGTACTCCACTTGGGAAGCTAAGCACCGACACCAGTGTCCAGCCCACCCTTCAAAATGAATTTGGAAGTCTTTCTAGAATGGCCATCAGAGCTGTTAGCACATGACACAAAAATATGCAGCAATAGTGAACACCACTCAGCAAGACACTGCCACACATTGACACAAACATAGCTGTGAGACACTGATATACCAAGGTTACAAAACCTTGCTGAGTTGTTTGTACAGTGCCACCAACAGAAACACAAGTTCCAAGAACTTCAGATGCAATGTGTGAAAAGAAAGAAGTTACAGTTCTGGTCTCAACTCTTGTATAAAGTGCCTTCCTGGTACCTGGCACTGGACACACAGTGGTAAGCTTCACATCACCAATTCTGCCTTCATTAATTTTGTCCTGTACCAGAAAAAGGAGAAAATAAATAAAAATGTAACACATTATGACTCATTTGGTAAATTCTGAAGAGAAAATCAAGAAAGTGTAGTTGTAGGCATAGAATAAAGATCCTTTCTAGATCAGAGAGAAATTCTTTTTCAAATTATGACATTAAACATTTAAGCTTTTCATCTAAGACCTGAAAGGTAAGATGCTGATAGTTCCATAGAGTATGAGGAGGAAAAAATTTTTTGACAAAACCTGGGTCTGGGAGAACTTAACTATACTGGCATATCTGCAAAATGATGAAATTGGGCTACTCCCTGCTCTAAAATTCTGCAAAGAATAGACTCAAGCAATTAGTGAGTAAAGAGGTAGCTAGAAAGCATTTTATCCCAATTTGATAGACACGTAAAGCTAAAGATGGGAAAGATCTGTTTGTCTAATTCCAATTCTACTGATTGGTTTAATGACCCAGAAATAAGGTTGCTTGCCTCTTCATATTGTATAACCAGGAAGAGTTACTTACAGACCATCTATATGGCATGTCTTGAAAACATCATTTTAAAAGGGAAAGATTAATGGGCAAAAATACATAAATGGATAATGCAAAAAGAAGACAGGAATCAATTACTCTCATTAGCCAAGAAGCCAGAGTAAGAAATAATGGCTTTTAAGCTGTAGTAGGGAAAACTTGGGTTAAATCAAGCAGAACCACACTAATTCTCACTTCAATAATTTCCAAACCCTACAATTTCTAGAAAGAAAGCTGTCAGTTATAACCATATTTCAATGTGCATTTCACAGTGCAAAGATTGTATGGGGAACTCTTCAGAATCATTAGGTTCCTCTGCTCTTTAAAATACACTGCAAGGATGTTTGCTAGATAGTGCCTTATTCAATACTACCAATAAAGTAAAAGTTCCATGTCAGAGGTAGCAGCTAACTAAAAATTGGGCTGTGGTAGCATTTTGTCCTTATAGAACGTTCCCTTTTCAGCTGAGTGCTTACTCTCAAAATCAATAAATTCTCAAGGTGGGGCAGGGGTGGTTCCCATACAGCATTGTGAATTGAAAAATCTGACATCAAAGCATCCTCTTTCCACCAGGAAGGATAACATCTGTTTCATTAAGTTTTTTGTTACATTTATTTTAAATTGATACATATATTACATGCAAATTGTTGTAAAATGTTATCTTTTCTAATTGTATGGAATACAAAGAGAAGAACTATTTACAAATAAAAACAGAAGTGGTGTCTGTTTTAGGATTCAGGAGGCTGGCTAATAGTTTTTCCCCTTGAGCTAAGAAAGTTGATGCTATTCTTGGTCATAGGGTTATTCAGTGCTGGATCAGTGGATATTAATCAATCCTCCACCATCAGCCCACTAATGGGCTACACACCCTCCATGGATTTGTTAGCAATTTGTGATCTATGTACAAAATGTATTTGTATTAAAATTGATGATATAAATTAGGGGTCCTCAAACTTTTTAAACAGGGGGCCAGTTCACTGTCCCTTAGAAGGTTTGAGGGTCAGACTATAGCTTAAAAAAAACAAAAAACAAAAACTATGAACAAATTCCTATGCACACTGCACATATCTTATTTTGAAGTAAAAAACAAAATGGGGGCAGCACCTGTGGCTCAAAGGAGTGGGGCGCTGGCCCCATATACCAGAGGTGGTGGGTTCAAACCCAGCCCCAGCCAAAAACTGCAAAAAAAAAAAAAAAA
>CAUYRH010014396.1:0-32499 GCA_963574655.1 Perodicticus potto
AGAAATGTCCCTTCTATACCAATTTTCTTAAGTGTTTTGATCATGAAGAGATGCTGGATATTGTCAAAAGCTTTTTCTGCTCAATTGAGAGAATCATATGGTCTTTATTTTTTAATTTGTTTATGGGCTGAATTACATTTATAGATTTGTGTACAATGAACCAGACTTGAGATCCTGGGATAAAGCCCACTTGGTCATGGTGTATAATTTGTTTGATGTGTTGTTAGATTCTGTTTGTTAGGATCTTGTTTAGTATTTTTGCATCAATATTCATTAGTGGTATTGGTCTATAATTTTCTTTTCTTGTTGGGTCATTCCCTGGTTTAGGGGTCAAGGTAGATGTTTGCTTCATAGAATGTTTTGGGTAGTATTCCTTCTTTTTCTATATTTTGAAAGAAGTTTAGTAATATAGGTACTAGTTCCTCTTTAAAGGTTTGGTAGAATTCTGATGTGAAGCCATCTGGTCCTTGGCTTTTCTTTTTAGGCAGATTTGGTATAGTTGATGCTATTTCAGAACTTGATATAGGCCTGTTCAACATTTCCACTTCGTTCTGGCTAAGTCTTGGTAGATGGCGTGCTTCCAAGTATTGATCAATTTCCTTCAGATATTCATATTTCTGAGAGTAAAGTTTCTTGTAATATTCATTAAGGATTTTTAGAATTTCTGAGGCATCTGTTATTTCTTCTTTACCATTTCTGATTGATAAAATTAGAGATTTTATTCTTTTTTTCCTGGTTAGGTTAGCCAAAGGTTTACCTATTTTATTGACCTTTTCAAAAAACCACCTTTTTGATTTATTGATCTGTTCTGTAATTCTTTTGTTTTCAATTTCATTTAATTCTGCTCTAATGTTTCTATTTCTTTTCTTCTGCTCAGTTTGGAATTAGAATGTTCTTTCTTTTCCAAGTTGCTTGAGAGTCCCATAACCTCTCTTTCTGTTTTCTTGAGGAAGGTTTGCAGTGCTATGAATTTCCCTCTTAGAACTGCCTTAGGAGTATCCCAGAGGTTCTGATAATTTGTGTCTTCATTGTCATTTTGGTCCATAAATTTGGTAATTTCCTTCTTAATCTCGTCAGTGACCCATCTATCCTTCATCATAATGTTATTTAGCTTCAATGTTTTTGTATGAGTATGCATATTCCTGTTGTTATTGAGTTCAACTTTTATTCCACGGTGGTCTGAGCAGATGCAAGGAATAATTTCTATTCTTTTAAATTTGCTGTGGTTGGACTTGTGACCTAGGATGTGATCAATTTTGGAGTATGTTCTGTGGGCTGTTGAGAAGAATGTGGATTCAGTTTTGTTGGGATGAACTGTTCTGTAGATGTCTGTTAAATCCAAATGTGGAATGGTTAATTTTAAATCTAAAATTTCTTTGCACAGCTTGTTTTTGGAGGATCTATCCAGCACTGCTAAAAGGGTGTTAAAATCTCCAACTACTATGAAGCTGAAGGTAATAAAGTTGTTCATGTCTGTTAGCATCTGTCTTATAAATTGAGGCACGTTCCGGTTGGGTGCATAAATATTAATAATTGAAATCTCATCATATTGAGTAGTACGTTTAACAAATATGAAGTGTCCTTCCTTATCCTTCCTTATTTTGGTTGGTTTAAGGCCTATTGTATCTTTGAATAGGATAGCTACACCTGATTTTTTCTGCTTTCCATTTGCCTGGAATGTAAATAACACTCCCTTCCCCTTGAGTCTATATTTATCTTTTTTTTTTTTTTTTTGGATTTTTCTTTTTTCTTTTTTTTTTTATTAAATCATAGCTGCGTACATTAGTGCAATCAAGGGGTACAATGTGCTGGCTTCGTATACAATCTGAAATGTTTGCATCAAACTATTTAACATACCCTTCATGGTATTTTCTTAGTTATTGTATGAAGACATTTGTATTCTGCATTTAGTAAGTTTTGCCTGTACCCTTCTAAGATGTACCATAGGTGTGGCCCCACCAATTATCCTCCCTCCACCCCCCTTCCCATATTCTTGCATTATAGATTGGTTACAGCCTTCATATGAAACCTTTAAATTAGCTTCATAGTAGCTCCCCTCCCCTCCCTTCCCATATTCTTGTGCTATAGATGGGTTATAGCCTTCAAATGAAACCTTTAAATTAGCTTTAAATTAGGCTGAGTACATTGGATACATTTTCTTCCATTTTTGAGATACTTTGCTAAGAAGAATATGTTCCAGCTCCATCCATATAAACATGAAAGAGGTAAAGTCTCCATCTTTCTTTAAGGCTGCATAGTATTCCATGGTATACATGTACCACAATTTATTAATCCATTTGTGGGTTGATGGGCACTTGGGCTTCTTAGTTGACTTAGCAATTATGAATTGGGCTGCAATAAAATTTCTGGTACAGATGTCTTTGTTATAATGTGATTTTTGGTCTTCTGGGTATATACCAAGTAAAGGAATTCTAGGGTTGAATGGAAGGTCTTTTTTTAGATCTCTAAGTACTCTCCAAACATCCTTCCAAAAGGAACATATTAGTGTGCATTCCCACCAGCAATGTAGAAGTGTTCCCTCTTCCCCACATCCATGCCAACATCTCAGGTTTTGGGATTTTGTTATGTGGGTTAATCTTACTGGAGTTAGGTGATAACTCAAAGTAGTTTTGATTTGCATTTCTCTGATGATTAAGGATGGTGAGAATTTTTCAATGTGTCTGTAGGCTGTGTACCTGTCTTCTTTGGAGAAGTTTCTCTTCAAGTCCTTTGCCCATCCTGAGATGGGATCACTTGTTCTTTCCTTGCTAATACGTTGAATTTTTCTGTGTTATTTAATCCTGGTTATTAAACCTTTGTCGGAGGCATAACTTGCAAATGTTTTCTCCCATGCTGAGGGCTGTCTGCTTGCTATACTTACTATGTTCTTGGCTGTACAGAAGCCTGTGGAGGCCTGGTGGTTGTGGGACACGGGACTGGGTGGTCACCAGCAGAGTCCCTGGCAGAAGGCGGGCCTGCGGAGGCCTGGAAGGCTCGGGGCATGGGTCCAGGCAGTCACTGGGGTAGTTCCTGGCCAGAGACAGGCCTGCGGAGGCCCTGCGGGTGTGGTGCACAGCCTGTGTGATTGCTGAGGGAGTCCCTGGCTGGGAGTAGGGGTGCAGGGGCCTCGCAGTAGCAGGGCATGGGGTAGTGTAGTTACTGGTGGAGTTCCTGGCTGGGGGCGGACCTGCAGAAGCCCTGTGGGCTTCTCGCGTGGGCCACTGTTCCGCTCAGTCACCAGTGGGTTCCCAGGCCTGGGGAAGGGAGGCACACCACGCCCCCTTCCCCGAGGAAGGGTTGGTGGCGTGCTTGGTCCGGTGACGGGGAGGGAGTGGGTACTGCTCAGAAACCTCTTCCCTCAGTCTCAGTGGGGGTTAGGCTTCTGGTTCATCAGGTAAGGGGGGAAGGGTGGACTATAAGTTCAGAATGGTGGGGAAAACTTTAGTTCAGTTTTTCTGACTAGCAAGAGAGTGTTCAGAGTTGCAGCAGGGTCACTCTGATGAAGCAGACCCCACTTCCCATAGCACTCTTCCATGCGGTGAGACAAGAGGTCCACAGTTGACCGCTTGTCTGTAGAAAATACACAGGAGCAAATGAAGAGAAAAAAGAAAGGAAACAGAAAAACAAAACAGCCACAGCTTTCTTTGGGGGAGGGGATGGACACTTTTCCTTTCAAATGAATTTTGTACCTGAAGCTTGCTTTCTTGAAGTCACAGCTTGCCTCAGCAGAGGTGACCTGCAGTTATCACTTCTCTCTCTCGACTGGGCTCCCAGTCTTCAGCTTAATTGGGCAGTTTCTGGAGGTTATCTTTCCTTTTGGACAGGAGCCTCTTTCAGAAGCTGCTTCCCGTCAATCATCTTGCTCTGCCCCCCCCCCCAATGCTCAATTCTTGTGAGAATTTCATGAAAGACATAGACCTTATCCAAGTAAAAATGTACCATCTTTATACAGGCATAGTGTGTGGTAGAATGTCCACTATAGGTCTGTCCACACACTTCCTCCACTCAGTTAAAAAGAGAAGATGGAGGAAACATGACAATTAATCATCCACAATTTATTTCTGATTAATCCACCACAAAATAAATGCCAGGAAAACTGGAGAATTCTCATGAGATGTGAAATAAACTAATTTAAGAAATCGTATTTTTGAATGAAGGAAACAGGGAATATATGCAAAATAAAATACTGGAACTGGAGACCATTGTCTTAATGAAAAAATGTAAGAACAGAAAGTCAAATGTCACCTGTTCTAACTTAAACATGGGAACTAAATAATGTGCACACATGGACATAGAGCTTCGAATCACAGACTTTATAGACTCACTAGGATGAAGGGAAAGATGGTGGGTGGGCGGTTAGAAATTTCTTAATGGGACAATGTACATTATGCAGGTGCTCCATACACCAAAAACCCAGACTTCACAATCATCCAATATATCCATGTAACAAAATTGCAGGTATACCTCTAATGTTTATACAAATAAATATTAAAAATAAAAGAAGTCCTTAGGTGGATTTTCCTGCTATAAGTGTGGCTAGGGTCATTTTCACCAAAAATCCATCATTGAAAAGCAGGGGTGAAACACACCACTCCATCTGTTTATCACATGCCAAACAAAACAAAACAAAAAAATTAGTTCTTTTGAAGGAGAAAGGAAATTGATACAAAAGATATAGTAAGAAAATATTTTAGATTTTTTTATGAAGTCCAATAATATCATATATATACATTAATAAAATGATTCTATCCACTAGATTCATAATTGCATATAAATATTATTCTTTGAGAAAAATTGAATTTTCTGTCTTTCACAAAGGAAGTTTACGTAAGTTTAATTTATTAAAATGAATTTCATTTTGAACAGTACATTAACCAGCTGTTACACTAAGATTATTTCTACATAATTTAGAAAGTAAATTGACTCCTTTCACATATGTTCTGTCAATGTTAATCACTAGATATGATCATTGATAGGACCAGGTGTTGCATTAAAAAAAAAATCAGGTTATCAAAGTAAATCTTCATTTTAATTTTTTTTTTCCTCTGTGTGTATGCTTATGTGTTTGGTTTGGAAGGATGTTTTTTTTTCACCTCCTTAAAAAGATGGTAAAGTGGCAAGAAGAGATGATCTGTGCATCTGTGTTATAGCAAATCAGGTATTAACCAAAGATCATAGGTGATAGCTCTTGAACAGAATATATGTGCTTAATAAATACTTAGAGGTTAAATCATGTGTAACAGTAATTCCATCTTGGCTTTATTCTTTCAGCAATGAGATAACCCCATTTCATGTATTCACCAGCCACTTTAGATGAACAATCTTGAGCACATCAACTCCCTCTGATAGTTTACATTGTCTTCCAGATTTCAATTTCTCTATTAATTTTTGAACATACACTCCTAAATACGTGCATACTTTATTAATTATTTACGATGTGCCAATACCCTGGTAGTGGTCAGAGGTACTGACTCTGGAGTTAGACTGCTTAGAGTTATTTCAGGACTCAGTTACTTTCTAGCTTGTGAAATGAGGTCAGTTCTTTAATCACCATTAAGAGCACTCACAGACGGGCAATAGCACTTACTCCATATGGTTTTTGTCAGGATAGAATTATTTAATATATATAAAATGATTACAATAAAGTTGGATGCTCAGTAAGAGAGGGATATTGTTAGCATATTATTGTTTTTGTTACTCTAACATTATAAATATGTCCCCCAGAGCAGGAAGAGGATGAGGAAGGAGAACAGCAGAAGGAGGGAGAGGAGGAAGAAGAGATCATCTCATATTTCCTTCCACCCATCCCTCTTGGAACCTTGTAGGTGACTAAAACTACAGTCCATAGTTCCCACGGTTCTAATCATTATGTTGGACCACATTGGTTATTGGTCCCAAGGTGACTGACAAGTGATATGTTATCAACAGCCAAAATAATAACTTTTGCATATGGATATTTCTTCCAGAATTTTTTGATCTTATTTAGATTTTGACAGTTAGAAATCTGTTGCAATCTTGTCATTACCACTTTGTCTTTCAAGATTTCTTAATCATGCTGCTACTCACCAAAGTTCCTGGTAAAGGTGTCACCAAAAGTCCTGCAATGTGCTGAAAACCTCAGACTCCCTCAGTACAACTTTACAGAAGCCAGTGTGCTTGCAGTGAACCAAGATTCCCTGGTTTTGTTTTCAGCTACATGTTTGGAGAGATGGTTATACTTTAATTTTTTAACCTCACCTGCAACAGAGCAGTCCCCATTTGTCTCTCTAAGCAAGTGACAGTGCCCTAAGGAATCTTTATGTATATGAATATATTGATACTTAGCTATTATTGTTTCACACCACCCCCTACATCCTACAATGTTTTATTATTTCATGAATAAGCTGAAAAGTGAGGAGATATTCAAAGGTCCTTGTTTGCCCCCCATTCCCTCAATTTAGCCCAATATTACTCAAGATTGAAATTTTACCTATTTTATTTATTGTATAAATGTATTAATTGAATACCCATTATGTGTATTATGTTTCAAGCAGTGATATCCATTAAGAATATAATAGTGAGAAGAATGTTGTAGTTCCTCATTTCAAAACATGGAAAACACACCCCGCCTTACCTACATTTTAGCTTATTTTCCAGTCTAGGAAAGAAAGCATGAATTAGTTTGCAGACACTAATATAGGAAAAACGTGTGATTGGCCATCTTCCACTGTTTGCCTTGGGAGGGAAAACATCTTTGCTTTAAGAACTATGTACTCAGGCAAGCCTGAGGCTTAAAGGAGTAGGGCACTGACCCCATATGCCTGAGGTGGTGGGTTCAAACCCAGCCCCATCCAAAAACTGCAAAAAAAAAAGAACTATATACTCTTAAAAATATAAAACATATATGTACAAATAGGGGCCTCTACACTGTGTCTCCAGCCCGACCCAGGGCCCTGACATAGCCAGGATGCTACGTCTCTGTCCCCAGTCCAGCCGGGCCCACTCAGCTGTCTGGATGCGGGCCTCATCACCAACTTACTCAGGGTAGCTCTCATTCAGGTCTCAGGAAGTCACCTTAGAAGTCACAGTCAATATTAGTAGGAGCCAGCATCTCAGCAGCATTCTTAGTAGACGAGTGCTGATCAGGTGTCCTCCTAGCTGAGCCAAAGGACTAGCCCTGACTAACTTCTCCGACTCCAGGGGCCGCCTACACCACAGGTGTGGAGACTGCTTACCAATGATGCACATTCTTTGTGCTGTCCTGCGTCTCACTAAGGAAAGCCAATGATGTTAAAACCCTCCCCCAATCCCTTCGTGCCAAAGTATTTCTCACAGGTGCCCCCTACAAATAATAATTACCATTTTAGAATATTAAACTTGAAATTTAAAAAAGTATTATAAGAAGAACTGTGAATTTGGACTGTATTGTTTGGGCTCCTGAAAGGACTGGTTTTCTTGAGGTGATTTATAATCTTAGTATGAGAAGACTTTATTTTCAATTAATTGGAATAGCTTTACTTCTCGTGTCTCTAGTATTTTTATCTATTCCATGGTAATGAAAATTTCACAGCAGGATGTGTTGTATGTCACACTTGGCTGCAAAGAAGGTTGGAATTAAATTTCAGCGAAAGAAAGTAATTTGGATATTATATACTTGACCTTATATTCAATGCAACTTTCCGCTGTTTTCCACTTACATTCTTATCCTTATTACCCTCCATAACACATCTTAAATTATAATTTATGTTTTCTCTGGACCTATTTTTTATGAATTTGAGGTCTTATTTCTGTTTGAGACTTTATTTATAAAAGAATATAGCTTGTATGATACTATATAAAAACAAGGTAAATTTATACCAAGATTTTGCATTTTTTAGTTCACTTATTTGATTTAAAACAAATATTAATAAAACAACTCTAATAAGGCCTCCTGACCTTCATAAATCTTTGATTGGCTTAACACCTACTCTTGTTTTCTTAATATGTGTCCTCCCGACTTTAATGTAAGGATGAGTGTAACCAGATGATTGTTTTAGGACTAGGATCAAATCTATAAAAATATGGGCATTATCTAAATTCCAGCAATAACTTTGACTTAATCTTTCTCTAATCTCCTAACTCCCCAGATGTCTTAGCTAGTTTATACCCAGTTCACTAAAGCCCTGAATAATTTCAATAATGGGTATCCTGGAAGCTGGTGGCTTAATATCTTTAGCTATATATTTGCTATTTCTTTAAAAAGTTTCTTCTTTCTGCCTGCTCACAAGCAATCTATAATGTACTTACTTTATCTTTATTTGTGAATTGTTAACAGCAAACAAAATAAAATATCTGACATACTTATTTTTACTTTTCAACTATTTATATATTTCCCATGTAGTGGCTACTATTCTAAGTGTTTTGCAAATGCTTTCTAATTCAAATCTCATAACAACTATACACGTAACTTTTTGTCACTGCCTTCATTTTACATGGTATTTGAGGCATAGAATGGTGGGTTAATGTGTAAGTTAATCAATAAGTGAGAAAATTTGCTACACTCCAGCTCTTTACTTCTAAAATTAATTTCCCACCAACTCCACACAGCTGTCTTTTCATAGTATCAAACTGGAATGGACAGAAGTAATTCGCACTTTAGGCATTAGCATTTTTTAGGTCGAGGAAAGATTAATACTGGTTTTCTATAAGGAGTTTTGCATAATAATCACTGGGAATAATGTTAGGAAAGCTTGTTCTTAACTATAAAGTGGACCATGTAGAATTCAAAGAGAATTTCCATATGCTCCATGCCCACTTTTAGTATTTTATTTTAATAGTCCTATTTGTCACAATTAGTAAACCAATACTGGTAGATTAGTATTAACTAAGTCCACATATTATCTATTTTCTACTTTTTTTTTTTCCTTTATGTTATTGTTCAGTTTCAGGATCCCACACAGGATACCTCGATGCCTTTTATCATATTATGTCTTTTCAGGTTTCTTTTGTTGTTAACAATTTCTCCATAGAAACTGAACCCCAATTAGTAATATGGTTTCATATACAGTAGAATATGACCACCTCCCTCCACTGACCACCTTTTTAAGTTGACCTCGTTTTCTTAGACTGAACACACACCACATATATGCATCAGTACAGTAGGCCTAGTTTCTTACGTTGACCACCTCCATATGTTGACCAGTTTGTTACAGTCCCTTGGGTGGCCAACTTATAGAGGTCCACTGTATCTAAGACAGTTTTATTGCTTTTTCATGTTTTGCATTCCATGCTGTCACTCCCTAATTTTTTCAATAAGTTCTTTAAAAATTATACATACATTTTAGTGTTTGCAATTAAAGTTCTGTTTGTTATGAGAAAGGGATCGTGCGATTTGTCCCCTCATTACAGTATCAAACAAAATAGTTTCACCTTCTAGGAAAATTCCTACTCTTCTCCTAATCTTATTCCTTGCTACTGCTAGTGCCCAGAATATTAATTGTTATATATTGTGAGTTAACCAAATATTTGTTGAACAAGTAAATTACTACATTCATACTGACAAGAATACTATAGCATTTATAAAACATTTTATAAATGTTGACATCAGGAAGTAAACTATAATTAGAGGCTGGATCTATTCCTGAGCTGTGACAGGGAAAGTGATAATTTAAAGATAATTTAGATTTTTTACAAATACAGAGAGAAAGAAAAAGGAAGTATAAATTTAGAAGCCAAATTAAATGACTTCTCTTCTCACCTAGTTTGTTCTGAACTTCTCTGTAGCCCCTCACACTATAGACAAAAACATCTCATAGATATTCTCCTTCCTTTAAGATCTGGGATATTTCACTCTCTTGATGATTGACTTAAATCTCTTACTTACTCATTTCTACTTCTCATCCTACTCTTTCTTGTACCACTTATGAATTTCACAAATCTTTTGCTCTGATTTTATCTATATTTTCTCCTTTGATAATTCCATTCATATACACATCTTCTAATATACTTTTCATAACACATTTAAAATTCTCTTCCTAGAAAACCACCTTATCACCAAATCCATTCATCTCTAAATGAAAGCTGACTGTCTGCACCTGGATAGAACACCTGTATTGTTTCCAGTCTACCTATTGTCTTAAATCTATAATGTGTTATAATAATCATTGCTCTCCAGGCTCACCTTCTTCATCCACACGTCTTGACATTAACACTAATGCTATATCAATTGCTGAACCTTGTAAACTTTAGCAATATAATGACTTTGCTAGATGTTTCCACTTTGTTGTTTGCTATACTACCTCATTTCTGGCCCTTAGAACTTTCACTACACACACAGTTTCATATTCATCAGTTTGCTTGATTTACTGTCATTTCATTTTTTTTATTTTTTCTATTATTGTTTCAGTTTAATTTGAGGATACAAAGAATTAGGTTACAATGCTTGCATTTGTTAATAGACTCCCTCTTATAATTGTGTCCCTCACTCAAGAGGTGTGCCATACACCTTAACATTGTGCCCATTAAGTGGGAGCACGCCCATCCTTCTACCTTCTTCCTTCTCTTCACTCACTCATACCCCCAACTCCCACCTTGAATTGATTTGAGTTTTTCTCTTATGTGAGCATGGATTGGATAGTTTACTGGCATAACATTACTACCAAGTACATTGGATACGTCCTTCTCCTATCTTGTGATACTTTACTAAGAATGTGTTTCAAACCCATCCAATAAGAAAGATGTGAAGTTTCTATCATTTTTAATACCTGAATACTATTCCATGGTATACACATACCATGGTTTGTCAACACATTCCTGAGTTGGTGTGCATTTAAGTTGCTTACACGTTTTGGTGATTGTAAATTGAGCTGCAATAAACAATCTAGTGTAAATGTCTTTACGATAAAATGATTATTTTTTTCTTCTGGATAGATACCTAGTAATGGAATTTCAGAATCAAATGGCAGGTCTAATTTGAGTTCTTTGAAGATTCTTCATGCTTCCTTCCAAAGAGGATGTGTTAGTTTGCAGTCCTACCAACAGTGAAAAAGTGCTCTTCACTCTTCACATCCACATCAGTATCAGCTTTGAGACTTTGTGATAGGGACCATTCTCACTGGGTTTAGGTGATATCAGGAGGGTTTTGATTTGCATTCCTCTGATGATCATAGACAATAAACATTTTTTCAAATACCTGTTAGTCATTCATCTGTCTTCATTAAAGAAGGTTCTGTTCATGGCTTTTGCCCACTGGTATATGGGGTTATTTGCTTGGTTTTGGTTGATTTATTTTTCAATAGATTCTAGTTATCAACCCTTTGTCAGATTTATAACATGCAAATAATTTTTCCCTTTCTGAAGGTTGTCTATTTGCTTTTCTTGTTGTATCTTTAGCTGTACAGGAGCTTTTCAGTTTAAGTCCCTTGTTTTTGTTGTTCTCACTATGGCCACTTAAGTCTTTTTTCATAAAATCTTTCCCCAGCACAACATTATCAAGAGTTTTTCCCACATTTTCTTCTAAGGTTTTTATTGTTTCATGTTTTATATCTAAATATTTTATCCATCAATTTGTCTGTTGAGTTTCAATCTTTTACATCTGGTTATTGAGTTCTTCCAGCACCATTTATTGAATAAGAATTCTTTTCCCCACTATCTGCTTTTGTTTGGTTTATCAAAGATGAGATGGTAACTAAAACCGGTTTTATCTAATGGTTTTCTATTTTGTTTCATATGTCTATTTCCTATTGTTGTGCCAATACTACCTCGCTTGATCACGGTGGACTTGTAATATAACTTGAAGTCAGGCAGAGTAATGGTTCCAGATTTGTTTTTATTACTAGATATAGTCTTCCTCTACAGTTTTTTTCCTGGTTCCATACAAAAGAAAGTACTATTTTTTCCAGCTCTTCAAAGTATGATGTTGTTATTTTTAATGGAGATTGCATTGAATATGTAGATTGCTTTGAGAAGTATAGATATTGTAACAATGTTGATTCTTCTCAGCCAAGGGCATGGTGTTTGTTAATGTCTTCTGCTATTTATTTTTACAGGGTTTCATATTTTTCTTTGTAAAGATGTTTCATCTCTTTTGTTAGGTATATTTCTAAGTATTTTATTTCCTTTGAAGCTTCTGGGAAAGAAATTGTGCCCTTGATTTTTTTCACTACTTGTTTGTTATTGACATATAGAAAGGCTACTAATTTGTGGACATGGATTTTATACCCTGAGATGTTACTATATTTCTTGATCACTTCCAGGAGTTTTGTAGTTGAGTCGCTGGGATTTTCTAAGTATACAATCATATCATCAGCAAAGAGGGAGAGTTTGACTTCCTCTGCCCCCATTTGGATGCCCTTTGTATCCTTCTATTACCTGAATGCATTGGCTAGAACTGCCAGAGATACACTGAATAGTAGTGATAAGAGAAGACACCCTTATCTGGTTCCAGTTCTAAGTGGAAAACTTTTCAGTTTTACTCCATTTAAAAGTGGGATATTAGCTGTGGGATATTAGCTGTGGGTTTGTTGTAGATGACTTCAATCAGCTTAAGATATATGCCACATATGGCCATAATTTGAAGTTTTCTTATTAGCAAAGGATGCTTAATTTAATCAAATGCATTTTCTGCATGTATTGAGAGGATCCATATGGTCTTTGTTTTCACTTCTACTGATATGGTGAATTACATTTATGGATTTTCATATGTTAAACCAGCCTTGCATTCCTGGGATAAAGCCTACTTAAAAATGATGAATAAAAAAAAAAATGATGAATAATTTTTTAATGTGAATTGGCAATCTATTAGCTAAGATTCTTTTGAGTATTTTAGTTTTGATATTCATGAATAAAATTGGTCTGTAGTTCTCCTTTTTAGTTGGGTTCTTTCCTAGTTTTGGAAATATTTGCTTCATGGACCATGTTGGGGAAGCTTCCTCTCTTCTCCAGGTTTTGAAATTGGTTCTGCAGTATAGGTACAAGCTCTTCTTTGAAGGTTTGATAAAATTCTGGTATGTAGCCATCTGGTCCAAGGCTTTTTTTCTGTTGGAAGCATTTTTATTGTTTCTTCAATCTCAAATCTTGATATTGGTCTTTTCAAGAGACCTGTTTCTTCCTGGTTAAGTCTAGAGATATCAGGTGATTCCAGGTATTGATTCACTTTTTTCATGTTGTCAAATTTCTTGGCATAGTGCATTTTTGTGTTAGTCAGAAACAATCTCCTATATCTGTGTGGTATCAGATGTTATTTCTCCCTTTTTGTTTCTGATTGAATGTCTTAAAGATTTTACTTTTCTGTTGTAGTAAATCTGGCCAATGGTTTGTCTATTTTATTTATCTTTTTGATGTACCAACTTTTTGTTTCAATAATTTTCTGAATAATAGGTTTTTTTTTTTTCTATTTCATTTACTTCTGATTTAATTTTGGTTGCTTCTTTTCTTCCACTATGTTTGAAATTTGATTGTTCTTCACTTTGCAATTCTTTAAGATGTTTCATTAGGTTATTGATGAGTTCTCTTTCTTTCTGTTTTTTGGGTGTAGGCATTTAATGAATTAAATTTCCTTGCTAGGACAGCTTTTGCAATTTACAGTTTTGGTAGCTTGTGCCTTCATTTTTGTTATACTCAAGGAAATTAATGATTTCCTCCTTTATCTTTCTTGACCCAACTGTCATTCAACATAAGATTGTTCAGTTTTGGGCAGTGCATGTGGCTCAAGGAGTAGGGTGCCAGCCCCATATGCCTGAGGTGGCAGGTTCAAACCCAGCCCTGGCCAAAAACTGCAAAAAAAAAAAAAAAAAAAAGATTGTTCAGTTTTCATGGTTTGTGTGGGGATGACAATTTTTGTTAGAGTTGAGCTCCAACTTTATTGCCTTGTGAACTTGTAAGAAGATACTAGCTATAAGTTCAATTCTTTGGTTTCATTAAGGTTTATGTTCTAGAATATGATCTATTTTGGATAATATTCCATAGGCCAACAAGAAGATGTATGTTCCCTTAGCTTTTGGATGATGTGTTCTGTATATGTTTCTAAGGCACAGTAAACCCTGAGTTGCATTTAAGTCCCTTGTATCTTTGCTAAGTTTCTGTTTAGAGAATCTGTCAGACTCTGTAGAGGAGTGTTAAAGTCCCCTGCTATTATGGTGTTAGAGTTACTTTGACTATTATGAAATGTCTATCTTTTTTTTTTATTTAAGTTTATTTAGTCACTTGTATCTTAAAATAAGATTGTGAACCCTCCTTTCCTCTGATTTCCATAAGCCTAAAGTATTTTTTTCCAACCTTCTAAACTGAGTCTTATTTTGTCCATTGTGGTTAGATCTGTTTCCTGCTGACAGCATATGGATGGCCTGTGCCTTTTGTTAGCTCTGCCAGCCTGTGTCTCTTCAGTGAGAAATTCAAGCCATTAACATTTATTGATAGAATTAATAAGTGTAGCAGAGTTATATTTATCTTATTTTGTGAAAGTCCATTGCTTAGTTTTATCTTTTGCATTTTTGTGGTAGCTAGGTTTTGTCCTCTAGTTTCTGGGTGTTTAATTTGCTGGTGGTCTATTTTGATGATCAGTGTGGGGAATTCCCCACACTGACCGTCAAAGCTGGTATTGTTGTGAAAAACTTCCTCAATGTTTTTATATCTGTAAAAGATTTGATTTCTCTGTCAATTTTAAAGCTTAGCTTCACAGTATATAGAATTCTGGGCTGAAATTGTTTTATTTAAGTTGGTTAAAGGTTGATGACTATTTTTCTCTGGCTTAAAAAGTTTGATTTGAGAATTCTGCTGTCATCCTGGTGGATCTGCCCCTGTAGGTGAGTTGGCATTACTCCTGGCTGCTTGAAGAAACTTTTCTTTTGTCTTCACTTTGGACAAGATCATTACAACAATGTGAAGTGCTGTTTGAGTTGAGATGACATGGAGTTGATATCCCTCTGAAAGGAGAGTGTGAGAATTTTTGTTGTTACTTGGGAAATTTTTCTTTATGATATCCTCCAGTAAGGCTTCCATACCTCTGGGGTATTCTTCTTCCCCTTTTGAGATGCCTATATTTTATATGTTGGAATGCTAACGAAGTCCCATAATTCCCTGAGTGAATGTTCTGTTTTCTCTCTTTCTAAGTCTCTCTCTCTCTCTACACCCCCCCCCCACACACACACACATAGAATTCCCCTATATATTTCTTTTTCTTTTTTGGATTTATAATTTTTCATTGTTCCTTTCATCAATAAAACAGGCTGTAGTTTAGCTACAGTTTTATATTTATATGGCAATATATTGCCTGGAGAACAGGTGAACTTCCAGGATGTAAGATGTTAATCATGATGCTGATACATCTGTATAACATATGTGCTGGAAGCCACTATGTAGCTGCCAGGGATATCTGGTCCCTTCTTCCTGATTTCTTTGCCTTCAATTCCTGAAGGGTTGGGAGCCTGAAGCTCTTGTCAGCCTACTTAACAGACAAGCCCCGACCTTTCCAAATAGTGTCTCTTGGCCATGCAGGGGCTTTTCTATGAAAGTGATTTTTGCTCAAATCTCTCCACAGCTGCAGCCAAGCTCAGCAGGTGTGCCAGAACCAGACTCATACCAGGCCTATGTGGGCTGTTTCCCCCAGGCAGTGCCTGGCCAACTGCTGAATGAGGAGATTTCTGCTCCACCGGGTGGCTCAATCCCTGCCCTTGGGTGCTGTTCAAGATCACTCACTTTAGCTTTAGTTTCAAGGGAACTCCAACAAATATCAAGGTCAAAACATATATATATATATTGAAATCTTCCAAGGAATCAACCAGCCTCTGCTCACATACAAGCATGCTTTTTGGGCCATTTATCCACTGGTCCCAACCTCTTTGTTGACTTCTGGAGTCTCCTGCTGCCTCCTTTTGCCCACAAAGAGACAAGTCTAGTCAGGAACCTCCAGCCAGATGTGCTGGAGTCCTCCCTTCCTCATCTCACCACAAGTGGCTACAAAGAAGATTTCTGTAGTCTGATATCTTGC
The DNA here is from genome assembly GCA_963574655.1 of Perodicticus potto. Lineage (NCBI taxonomy): Eukaryota > Metazoa > Chordata > Mammalia > Primates > Lorisidae > Perodicticus > Perodicticus potto. Next base: position 15,944 of record CAUYRH010014396.1, read on the forward strand.
TACTCTTTTTTTATTAAGTACAATTTGTCTTAAGATTCTTCAGATTAGAAAACTCTAAAAGCATCCTGCTTTAAATCATTCTGTGACATCCTCTTCATCACCCTCTCTAATCTTCTCTATGACTATTTCTATTAAGATGTATTTGGAGCAAAAAAAAAAGGGGGGTTTCTGATTAGGAGATAGTGTTGTTTTCTTAATCCTCCTATTAGTTGTGCATGTTCTCAATTTGTACATTGTCCTCAATATACAAATCTGTTTGGAAATGCAATATTTCACATGTACAATATATTTCATTAAACAGTTAAAGTAGCTTTTATACAGATAGCAAAAGGACATATAAGAATTAAAATATTTCTAGTTTCTTATATTGCTCACAGAAAAGATAAAAATATGGATTAAATTAAACTCCAATTTAAACACCTATTTTTAAAATATGTCATATTTATTTCTAAAATTATGACAACCAAATTTAAAACCAACTGCAAAATTTTATTGCTATTCAAGCAAAGATACTCTTTTGAGGGTAATGAAAGGTATTATTAAACATGTTATTCTGTTATTGAAAAATACTGAACAATATTCAAGAGATATGAACAGTATAACAATATCAAGGGGTGTTGAAATTTAATTTACTAAAATAAATATAAGATGGGAAAATTCTTGTAGAAAACACTATATTTTATAAAGATATAAATTTTACTCAAATTAATCTATAGAGCCAGTGTATTGGTACCAGATAAATCACCTTGGGAAATTATTTTTAGAGCCTATGCAAGTTGTTCATGTGCATAAGTCTTTGGTCAGTGATTCTACTTTTAAGAGGAAAGTGAAAAGAAAAAAGTCATTTAATCCCAACAAAAATGTGGAAAATATGAATCAAAACGATTAGCAAAATACAAACTATGAATCTAGCGAAAATACTAGAAAGCATGTAAATGTGTGACTCTAAATTATCACAATTGCTCTGAAGTACACAGTAAAGAAAAGCATTTGCATTTTTTCCATTTATGTCTAGAAAACTACATGGGAATATTATTTTTTGCACTATCTGAAATAATGAGAAATGAAAAGTAAGCTAATGTTTTCCAAGAGAAAACAAATGCTTAAATTTGGATATATTCTGTTTGTTCACATTTTGAAATCATTGAAAGTAAGAAAATCAATATGTACATGCTTATACTGAAATCTCAAGTATATAATATTGGAAAGAATAAATTGCAGTATATATATACATTATATATATATATTTATACACATATTCTGCATATATGTTTTTATATATATATATATTCAGAATATGTGTATAAATATTTGAATGTATGTTAAAGACACATTTTGGGATCCATGTTTCTCATAACTTGTTGGCATGGAAAAAATAATCATATATTAGAAAATAAGGAAATATTAGAGTGCTGAGCCATTGACTATTCCCAACTTGAAAAAAAATTATATGAGATGATTTTATTAATATTTTGCTGATAAAATAAAATTTAGCTGGGTTTGAATAAATAGGCATAACTTATAAAAAGAATATAACAGTTTCAAAAAAGAAAAAATATTCCTTCTCTTAACCTATCTAACCACAATATAAAATTGCTCATTTTTCCTTCTAATCTGTGCCTGTCTCTTTCTTCTTTTCCTGTTTTATTCTGCCCACAGGTCCTTCAATAAATGACCATATGGATATCTTTCAACCTCCTTATGTTTCGCTATAAAGTGGAGATGATTATAGAAACCACTTGATAGGACAAATAAAGTCAATAATTTCATAAATGTTCAGCACTTAAGGAAATAGTGCTCAAACTGAGTTATTATTAGTAGTAAACATGGTCATACAGATTGGCTCTCTGTGGTAACAATTTCTTCCACAAATTTTTGGAGTTTTAGAGGTTTTTAGTGCAGTGAAGATTTGATTCAAAAGAAGCTCCTGTAAGTCATATATGAGGTCTATAAACCTCAGTCATAAACCCAGGCTGTGCTCAATTCACAAAAGGCTAAATTTACAGTTTAATGAACTGGCTACTCATTTCTCTCCATCATATTTACATGATTTTATCCTCTTTATGTGTATGTCCCTTAAGAATATTGTATCTGGGCTTTGAATATTTTACATAAGTCACAATATTAATAAAATTTTTAACATTCCAGAATAACTCTCTAAAAGTCATTTAAACCAATATCAGTAAATTTCCTATGACGTCATTTTCTTCTTTCGAAACATGGATTTAATGAGTGCTTTCTATGTGCTAGTCACTGTGGAAGGAAGTAGAAAAACCACATCAGTATCAGTACCTTCCCTCAAAATAATTTCTATCTCAAGGGAGGAAGAGGTACAAAACCACGTAAACAAATAAATTTGAAACTGAATAGTGGTAATTTATTTAAAGGACATCAACTAAGAGAATGTGATAGATGTTATTATAAAGGCTGGAAACAAACAAGGATGATCAGGTATATGTTTTCAAGAAGATTATCCTTGAGCTGGGATGTAGAAAACACTTGGAAGGCAGCTGTGTGAGCAACTGCAAGAAGAGTATTCCAGATAAAGGACCAGAGTTCTGAGATACAACATTAATTGTTGCATTTGAGCAATAGAAAAAGCAAACAAGAATATTGTGGTCAGGACATAGTAAGTGGAGACAAGTGGGAAAAGATTACATTAGAGAAACATTTAATGTCTGGCTATATTCGACCTTTTTAATAAAGAGTTTGCATTCTATTATGTGCTTTAACATTAAGAACAAAGAATATTAGAAAGATTTGTTGAGTGCATATGGGAAAGGGGAGACAGATCCAAAGGAAAAGGACTAGGTTGGAAAATCCAGAGTAAATTAGGATTTGAAGGGTTTACAGCTCACCTATGGCATTGGGGAACATTGAATTCCAGTGAGCCTGAAGGTTGACAGTGAAAAGTAGATTCAAAGTGATTGTGCCAAGCAGTATGAAATAGGCACGTAATTATGGTATGTTACATAATGAATTCCTGAAGCCTAGCGTGAGTAGAGCATATTGTTTGTTTTCAGTGTGTACATACAGTGGTACATTAATTTTTAAATATGTGTGGTTAAGATAAAATAATTAAGGTAAAAGATCCCTTAAGCCTATTTTATATGCAACATTTTGATCTTGTCGGGTAGAAAGAACCAAGATTTGAATAAAAACAACATGTTGTCCTTGGAGAAAAAGATAAATATTGTCTCACCATTCCTCATCTGAGCATTTCATGTCTGCATTTCCCATAAGCCTTGGATCCTGTCCAAGCCTTGCCTGACCCTTATCACATCGACTGTGTCCCTTCACATTGCAGTGTGTAGAGAAGAGAACATGTTTAAACCACTCTGTTCCAGCTGGCTGATTTCACTCCTGCCCTCGCAAATGGGTCACCTACTGATCTCCTGTGAGAGAAAAGATAAAGAGTATGCCAAGTCGGTACCTACAGAAAAAGTATATTTTTCTGCCAGTATAACAGCTTATAATTTTCCCTCATTGCCAGAAAGGAAAAGAAAAAAAATTACATCATGTGAGTTAAATCAAATATTGAGGAGGCAATCTGTTAAATACTTCTGTGTCTGAAATTGAACTATGTATTGGTTATGTAAGATTGAACAAAGCAACCAAATTGCATAGGGATGGATTTACATTACTATGCATTAACATGTTGATAGTAATACATGTTATGAAGGTAATTAACAAATATAAAGTCAATAATTTGGAAAAAATCAATTTGCACATGTCCATTTCTAGTTAGCTCTCTCCTTGGTGTGTTTCACTCCACCTCCATTAAACTTTTTCTGATACTTAGACTCTTAGACAACTTGGCAATGGAAAATGAGTGAGGAGTAAAACATGTTTGTCCAATTTTAATATGTGCCTAGTGACAATAGTAGCTGCTTCTATTACAGGTGATTTTAATGTATTAAAAAAATCAAAGAATGTGAGATTCATTAGTCAGTTATTCCAACAAAAGACAATCTTGTTTTAAAATTAAATATTTATCACATGTGAAATACAATTAGAAAATGCTCTCAAGGACTGGGAAAGTCCACAGTCATGGTTACAATCCTCCAGAATTTAAGTAGGCTATTTAAATGAGGAATTAAAAAAAGTCAATGATTGAGGATGTTTTAGGAGGTATATCTTTGGCACATTTTAAATAGGGCAATAGATTCTTTGGTTCATTATAGTATTAAACAAAGACAATAGCATTTATGGCTTCGTTGATCCACTGGGTGCAATAAAATGTCATCTCTTCCTATTCCAAATTGTAAAGGAGACCTTGTCCCAGGAATAAACCACTCCTCTACGTATGAGCTAACCTCAAGGCTACGTTTCTATCCCTGAATTGATGTTAAGCCATTAAAACGTTTCCTAAACTCATGGATTTCCCTCTATGGCTTTAGGTTTCTTTTACCTGGAATTTCACTTTCTTTCATTTGGAATTATATTTTTTGGTTCTGTTTTACCAGCATTTCTAAATATTTTTTAATAGTATAAACTGGGCAGGGGAGACTAACAGACGGTTTGTTTGCATTAGTGGATTCTGCATAAACCAGAGGTTAACTTTGTGAACACATTCTGTTGTGATTTTTCATGTATACAATTCTATCCATCATGTCAGTTTTGCAATTGTTGAAAATTAGCAAAAACTTGTTAGACATGAAAATGTTGGAATATTTTTTATCTTTTATGTGAAAATTAGTTAATACTAATATTACTATCATATGAGATTAACTCCAGTAAAACTCAGAGAGAATGAAAAATAGGAAACAACAAAATTTGATCAGAGATAAAACTATTCCTATTCATGAGGAAATTGAGTGGGGTTCTGGGTCATCTAAGAGGACTTGCATTTCTGAGGGAAGGATCCTTAATTCTGAAGGTAGGTGGTTGCTTAACAGAATTTGGCAGTTTTCTAGGAGGGATATTTTCTACTTCAGAATGAGTCTGGAGTATGTTATATTATCTATATCATGATTAAAATCTTTATGTTGATATCATACAAAAATAAAAGATAGTTGGCTTTCTGTTTAAAATATACTTGCCAATACACTCCTGGAAATAGTAGGTATGGACTACAGTGTTTCCATGTACAAAATCCAATGCATCTTATTTTCTCATGGAAATTGCAATTCCTACTCTGAATGAGATTGTATCATTTTGCCTAGCATCATTTTTCTTTATTATCAATCATTCTCTATCTTTCTGATCATGTTAATCCAGCTCAGTTGTTCTGTCAGGTACTAGCCCCAACTATGCTATGGGTCCCCTCCCCATGGCTTGATGGAAGTGAGAGACTGAAGAAAAATGAAAAAACAAGAGACAAAGAGAAAGTTGGTTTTTGTTTTGTTTTGTTTTAAGAGACAGAGTCTCACTTTATCGCCCTCGGTAGAGTGCTATGGCATCACAGCTCACAGCAACCTCCAACTCCTGGGCTTAAGCGATTCTCTTGACTCAGACTCCCGAATAGCTGGGACTATTCCACAACGCCCAGCTATTGTTTTGTTGCAGCTTGGCCAAGGCTGGGTTTGAACCTGCCACCCTTGGTATATGCGACTGGCACCCTACCCACTAGGCCACAGGCATGGCCCGACAAAGAGAAAGTTGTAGCAGAGAAACATGAAAGACAAAGAGAAAGATGTAGCAGGGCCCATAAACTGCAGTCTCTTCTTTGTGGAGCAGAACACCACATGCAGCATCTTGCGAACACTATTCAGCCACTAAAAAAGATGGGGACTTTGCATCTTTTGTACCAACCTGGTTGGAAGTGGAACACATTATTCATAGTAACGTATCCCAAGAATGGAGAAGCAAGAATCCCATATACTCAATTCTGATGTGAGGACAATTAGTGACCTAGTATGTGGGGGTGTGGGAAGGGGAGAGCAGAGAGAGGGAATGAGGGAAGGGTGTGGGGGGGTCACAATGTGTGACACAACTTTTGGGGGTGGGACACAATTATAAGAGGGACTTTCCCTAACAAATGCAATCAACATACCCCACTTTTTTTTTTACCCTCAATAAATCCCCACAATAATAAATAAATAAATAAATAAGTCCTTATTTTTTAAACCTGGGTGCACACCAGAATCATATTGGAATCTTGAATAAAATTTGATAACTGAGTTCTATTCCATTCTTGATTAATCTGTATTTGGTGGAGGGAATTTAGTCTCCATTGTCTGTTCTTTTAAAATGGTCTCGGATTTATTTTAATGTGTATCCAAGATTAATGCAACTTTCTCTGAAATTTAGTGTTATTAAATTATTAAATAGGACAAAGGTGAATTTGGGTGCTGTGGTTTTTTGAATTATTAGGAAGTTCAATTTCTGGAGTTCAAATTCAATAAATCCTTAAAGAAGCCATATGAAGATGATATAATTTTCATTCAGATAATAGTTCTCAAAGAGTGGCTCCCTGGTCACCTGCCAGAGAAGCATCTGGAGTATGCATTTATTGATTTATTATTTATTTTTTTTGAGACAGAGCCTTAAGCTGTCACCCTGGATAGAGTGCTGTGGCATCACAGCTCACAGCAACCTCAATTCCTGGGCTCAAGCGAGTCTCCTGCCTCCGCCTCCCAAGTAACTGGGACTGCAGGCACCCGCCACAACACCCGGCCATTTTTTGGTTGCAGCCGTCATTGTTGTTTGGCGGGCCTGGGCTGGATTCGAACCTGCCAGCTCAGGTGTACGTGGCTGGTGCCTTAGCCCGCTGAGCCACAGGCCCCGAGCCCGGAGTATGCATTTAAAGAGAAAGCACAATTTAGCATTTAAATTCAAAATGTATAGAACTGAGTTGAGGAAAAACTGAGAACTGAGAACTGCTAATTAACAATCTTATATTCCACTTGGTACTTTTTAAAATTCTATGGTTGCCTATAGCTGGATGAATGGGAGTGAGGGGGTGGTTGCACTTTATAAAGATAATGTTTTAAAATAATGAATAATAAAAAAATAAATTGAACAAAATAGCTACTAATACTCTTATTATTTGTACTTAAATTTATTGCACATAATTTGATGATGTAATGTTGTTGTGAAATTTTTGGTTTTAACATATTTCTCCACAAAAAAATACTTTAAAATCATGAGTTTTCATTTTGTCACATTACTTTGTTAATCTGTGCAACCTTTGATTTCAGTCAAAAGGCCAAGAAGGAACACACTGTGAAACACACTGAAGGACCTCTACAAAACATTTGTGCTGCATTTATTGTCCAATTACTCTGATTTGATGAACACACATTTTATGCCTGAAACCAAACATCACATTTACCCTATAAATAATACAATTATTATGTATCCATATTAATTAAAAAAATCTTTAAAAATAAAATAAAAATAAAGAAAAATTATTATATCAGTACTCAAATGTTAATATCCAAATAGTATCAAAGTGACAATGATATCACATGTTTGTTTCTAGGGCCAAACTGACATTTTTAGTGCCCACCTTTGGGGAACAAAGAAAATATTCATCTCTACTAAAAATCAGAGATAATCTTCTTATAGTAATACATGCTATCATTTTTTTTTCAATCTCTCAAATTGAGAACTTTCTTTAGAGAAAGATTAGGAAGTTCCTTTTCTATATATTCATGCATGGTGCATCAGTTTTCTTGGGTTTCTATAAACCAATACCAAAGATTAGGTGACTTAAACAATATCAATTTACTTTCTCACAGTTCTGGATGCGAGAATTCCTATTTCAAGGTGTCATCAAGTTGGTTTCTTCTGCCCTAGCTTATGTCTTATCTCTGAGTCTTCACAAGGTCTCCCCTCTATATATCTATTTCCTAATCTCAAGGGCATATCAGCTATATTAGATTAGGGGCTATTTTCATAACATCACTTAATTACCTGTCTACAGACCCTACATTTGGAAATAATGGGGTTTAGAATTTCAACATACAGTTTTTGAAGGTACACAATTCAACCTATAACTGTAAAAGGCTTATGTATGAAACATTCTGTTCTGTATAATTTTTTTTTATTTTTCTAATTATTGTGAGTACCTAATAGTTACATATATTTATAGGGTACATGGAGATGATTTGATACATAAAATATGGCATAAAATATGTAATAATCAAACAGGGTATTGGGGGTATCCATTGCCCCAAGCTTTTGTCATTTCTTTGTGTTAAGAATATTATATTTCCACCCATTTAATTATTTTAAAGTATACCATAATTTATTGATGAATATAGTCATTTTATTGTGCTATCAAATATTATATCTTCTATCTAATTGTTTGACTATATTTTTGCACTCATTAACCATCTCCACTTTATCTTACTAAGTATCTTAGTCTGACATTGTGATGTTTGAGACTGTAAAAAGAGTTGCTCTGAAGAACAGTATATATTTTTTGTTGTTGTAAAGAATATTTGCCTTACCAGAATTATTTGAAGGGAACATTATAAAATTGAAGAAAGGTCACATATCAAATAAGATTATACTCAAAATACAGTGTGTATCCTTCTTACCAGTTCCATTTTATACATCAGTCTCTAGTTCATTATTTTTTGGCCTTCATTTAGTCCTCTGAAAAGCAGGGAAACATTAATCTAGCTCCACAGTGAAGCACAACCAGAGATTTAAGGATTATAAAAACAAAAACAGGTGAAGGAAGAGATTTTTGGTGTTTTCCTTTGTGTTTTTATTTTCTGTTTTCTTTTCTTTTGAAAATGAAAATATTAAGTTTATAAACCTTAAAAAATGAACACTTGATTTCATTTCACCTTGGGCATCAAATGAACATAAACAATGAGGATAACTAAATCAGCTTAGGCTACATGTTTATTACCAATACATATCACATAATAACCAACAAAGAGCAAATTGGCATTCCCTTCTTTTTTGAGACATAGAGCTCAACAAACATTTCTGAGGTGACTGGATACACACACACACACACATGGACTTCCAGTGTCTACCAGGTCTTGAAAAGGACTTGAAAGTAGTTATCTCTCAACCTCACAAAAACACAAAAGTTGAACAAAGAGAAAAACCAGTCACTTTTCTTAGATGCATCAGAAGTTTGAGGTCACAGTATACATTGACCCCAAACCAGGGGAGATAAACAAATACAAAGAATATATACCAACTTACCTAAAGTAGAAGCTCCTTGAGGTAGCAACCTACAGAACCCATCATACCTTACGTTACTTAGTAATTTTCAGGAACTGCTGAAAGCTGAATAAAGACCAGATGAAGAGTCAAAAATTCTTGGGAGGCAATCTAAAGGAGCCCCCCACACTTCCATGAGTTTACCATCAGCAGCAGCCTGCCTGTCAATAAGTCCTTTGATGATTTGAAGACAAATTCTCCAGGGTTTGGCAGGGGGTGGGAGGAAGTAATCATTTTATAAAGATGTATACCTAGTTTTGATGGACATCAAATCACTAAGCACACTCTTTGATATTCTTTAATGTTTAAAACATTGTATGACTTCTTGAATGTCTTAAAAGATTAAGAAGAATTAGGATGACTTTTAAGGGCACTCTGGGGCTTATCCATGCCCACTGTATATTTCCCTGGAATTTACACTTTCCATGGCCATTTCAATTTACAGCCATAGGTCAGTTCTAAAGCATCAGTCATTTGGTTTATTACCACAACCCATCTGACTTTCTCTCCTTTCCCCTAAGAAATTATCTTACTCCAATCACTTCCCATTTATTACTTGTTGTCTAAATCAGCACCATGAAGAGCATCATGCCTCCATATGGAAACCACCATCAGCTTCACAGCGACTGCCAGGGGAGCCCTGGCCCCGACTCACCTTTCCAGCCTGTAATTACCCACTCTCAGTGCCTTTTATCCCAGGACTCATTTATATTAGACCAGCAGTTAATGACTTCCATGTTTAGGGACTTCAATTCATTTTGTTCTCTTATCTTAGAATGTCCAATATCGAGTGACTGAATTGCTGAAAAACATTCCCTTGCAAAGGGATTTCAATACAAATCTGTTTTTTGGGGGTGCTTCCTCTTAATCACAAAGTTAATTGCTCAAACAAAATTACTCTGCCATCTTGACAACCTGAGAAAGATTCTTCATGAATTTTACTTTATATAGTTTATATTTCTTCTTGGTATTTATGAAGCAAACCTTATGGGTTTAAAATTGAATTCCTATTTCATGAGCATTTCTTGTTATTCATGTTTCTTTCTAAATATCTTTAAAATGCTGTTTAGCTGACTGCCTAGGTATTTCTCAGAGTAGAACGGGAAAAATGCTTTTCAAAACCCACCAAAATAGCTCATTATTTATTAAAATGATTATTTGTTAGAAACTTACAAAGAAAAATTACAAATTACTTTTTATGAATAAATTCTTTTAATAGTGACAACATATGGAATGTGTTGTTTTATTATCCTTATTTTTTAAGTGAGATTATTAAAACACAAAGAAAGAGTAGCTTGCTGAATCTTACAAAATCAAGTATTAAAGCTTGAATTCTAATTCAAATTCAATCTGTCTCACTCCAAATTCTGTGCATTTTGTGTGTGTGAGAAAAAGAAGGAAATGTTTATTTTTATGCTCTTTTTTTAAAGGTAAAGAGATTGAATTAAATCATGCATTATATTCCTTAATTTTGAATATTACTATAATGTAAAAATATAATAATGTGTCATTAAGTTGGTACAGCTACTAAAGCTAGAAATTGCCATCGTTTTCAGGTAACAAATTCTTTTGCCCTTCAACTGGAGACTAGTGCAGTTTCATTGGAATATATGTATACTCTTCAGTACGTAGCTTACAAAGAGTTTTCAGTGGTGCTTGTTGAAATATAAATACAATATTTTAAAATGTGCAAAGTGATATAACCGTCTTCGTATACCTATTCAGAATCACTTAATAATGTACATTCTAATCAGCATTTTGGGGGGTGTTTTGATTATCAAATTCAATTTTATTTTTTTCTCATTTGTTTAATTTCAGATTACTATCAGGTAAGAGACAATTCAGTTACAAAGTTTTCATTTGTTGGGTACAGTCTCTGTTGTAGCTGAGTCCAGCACCTAGGAGGTGGGCCGTACACCCTTACATTGTGCCCATGAGATGGGAGCACACCAATTCCCCTTCCTCCTCTTCTTTCTATTCTCCTTTCTTCCCACCCCCACAACTGGAATTGAATTCAGTTTTTCTCTTATGTGGGCATGTATTAGCACTTAATTTAATTTTTTATTTATCAAGAGTATAATATGAATCAGAATGAGGAGTATATGCTTGTTCTTTCCCTGAGTTAGACTCATTAATTGGCCTTTTGGGGGACTTCAGCATAAAAAGTTTGTGAATTTTTAAATTTTATAAATGCAGTTAAATATTACATTGAGTGCCAATGTAATCAATTTAAATTATCTCTTTGTTCCTGATAACTAGCCCACCTATATGTGCTATCACATACTCTTAAATCATGGATATCTATTGAAAAGCAAATTTTGTATGATATTAATTATAGTATTTTATATTCTATTAGTATCTTTCATTCAAAGACTTCAAAAAGGTACAGAAGCGTTAATTTAAGTTTTATGGTATTTTACTTCTATTGCTATGTGTGGAAAAGATTCACAATATTGTAATATATTACTGGATATCAGAATCACCCAAATAATTTTAAAGAAAGCCCTAGGGCTATATTTATAGCAATTTACTACATGTGAGAGACTCATGACTAACTAAATGAATTATCTTTTAAAAAGCCTCGGCATATTAAATTCCAATATTTAAGAATTCTGCATCTTTATGAGGTGGAAAAATTATTCAGTAGTAAATACTTTAGTCACAGTTAATGAAACTCTCCCCATCATCCTATCTCCATTTTTACTCTCACTTTGCACATTTACAGACATTTCAAACTATGTCAGGTTTTAATATTTTGCTCAGATATATTTAAAGAATATTAATTATAAAGAACAGTGGCATTTTTGTTTTTATTATTGTTTCTGTACTGGACCATTAATTACTCAGGGCTTCTTGTGGACAGTGCCCACACATTTCCATTTCGGATCTTGCCTCTGGTATTGCTTTTCCACCTTCCTGGAAGCACACAATAACTAAGATCAAGGCTTCTGAAATTCAGTCTCTCCTGTTCTTTGTGGCGCGTAACATGAACATCTTTGGGTCTCCGGTTCATAGTGGTATATCAAAGAATAGTTGATGGATGACCTAATACATGATATAAGATATGAATAATGAATGACAGACTTGTTTCTAGCAGTCAGATAGATGAGTTTACATCATTTATTTCATGTGCACATGGGTGACTGCGTCTCTCAAAGGTTCTTCCCATAAAGTTGTTCTCTCATGGAGAACTTCTCATTCATTTTTCCTGAATAAATTCTAGCAGTTATCTTCCCCTACCTGTGGGGCCATTTAGAAGAAAGAGCTACATAACAAGGTAGTGTCCTACAGAGACATAAAGCCTCCAGGGAAACATTCCTTAGACCCTTCTTTCTTGTTTTTTAAGAGCAGTTAATAACATTAGATACATCCTTCTCATCTTAAGTTAAAATTTCAGTTCTGGCGAGATCTCTTTATTGAAAATTAGACCTCTTGACTCATAAGTCTGAAAACTTTTCCCATGCTTCTTGATTCAACAACTCAATTTTTACTATAGCACATGCTATATTTTTTATATATATTGTAGAGTTAATACCCTATAGAAAAGGTCAAATACATTTTTCTGTTACCTTCAAAGTGGTTCATAATACTGTGCATATGAAATAAATAAGTTTTATTTATCTCCAATACTTCGTCTATGATTCAACATTTAATCTCTTTCAAAATGTAGGTTTTTTAAATTCTCTTATTAACAGTACCAACAAATTCAATTTTAATTTCATGAGTTTATACGTGAAGACTTTGGCACCTGTGTGATATATTGTATTTGTTTTACTCAATGATTGGCATAAAGCTAAATGCACTAATGATTTTCTCATCTTCTTTGCTAAACTACAATAGACTGGTAGCCTATAAATAAGAGAAAGCAATTTCTCATTATTTCTTTCCAAAAATTGGAAGTCTAACGTCAAGCTCTAGCATGTTTTGTTTCTGGTGAAGGCTTCTAGTTTTCATATTGGAACCATCCACATGGAGGGAGGGCAAAAAAGTGCTCTGGGGGTCCTTTTACAAGGACCTTTGAAGCCCATTTGTGGAAACTAGTGATTTTCAGCCCCTGTGCCACGGCTCACTGCTGTCCCATGAAAGGATCCTAGGTATGCTGCAAACGTTTTTAAATATCAATAATAATTTTTTTCTGTAAAAGTTCAAAGTACAGTAAGTATATTCTTTTATTCACCATTTTTTTTATCAGCATAATTTAAGTGGCCCACAAAAGTTTAACTATAGCTTCAAATGTGCTATGGGTTAAAACGTTTGAAAAAACACTGAAACAGGCTCTAGCCTAAGGATAAGTTACATTCCTTAAGTCCTACCTACTAAAGTCATCACATTCGGGTTAGGATTTTAGCATATGAATTTTAGGGAAACATAAACATTCTTTATTATTGCAATAATAAAGTACATCACATCAAACACTGGCTGTATAATTTGGCAACTGAACGGACCTTCCTGACTTTAAATTTCTGCAGTTGCCATTCTAGACTCTCTGATTTATATTGGCCTTGGCAATATAAACGAAGGTAGTTCTTGGTGTCCTCCCTTCCCCACTGCCCTTCTTCTGACCTCTAGTTGTAAGACACAGGCTCTGTCTCTCTTTAAAGGTAAACAAATAATCTACAGCTCTGTAGTGTTTTCAAAATTTATAACTAAATTTTATAGCAAGTTAGCAAATAATATATTCACTGCCTATCCTCTCTGGAAATTTTAGAATTTCCTTTCTAGAAATTTTGTGGAATGAACACGTGACCACTGGGGATCATGTGTTCAGGGGATGTCGATCCACAGCGTAGGGTGCAATACCTTTATCCAAGTTTTGTTTCTATGTGTTGTTAACTAGTGAGAGCCTCACTATGCATCATTAAGATTTTCTACTTAAGCATCTGATTAAATCCACATCCCAGTCACTTCCTCAGGACTTGCACACTCTTGCTACCATGGACCATCCCCAGGGGCAGGGACCAGACAAGGAAGTACAGCTCCTATTCTCCAGAGACCATGAAATTGTTCAAACTCTCTAATTTACAGAGTGTCCTCACCAAACCTGGAGAAGCCCCTCCTCCTTGCCACCTTTAAGCCGTCCCTCCTCCTCCAGTTTGCTGTTACCCTGTCACTCCTCTGCGGCCCTACCTAGCAGCAACCTTCTCTCCTTTGGAGCTGCAATTAAAAAAAAAAAATGTCTTTTATCAATCCTGATGTCTTTTTGTTATGTTCATCATTAAAAGAACCTTTAAATTGTTCTGAGTCCAGCTTATTTTATTTACTTATGTTGGTGTACATGGCATGATTTCCTCCTTTTTAATCTTAAATAATAGTTCATTGTATTGTCTAAGTTAAACATACAGAGGCAAATGTATTGTTTGGGAAGCAAGGATTACAACTTAAGGCATGTACACAAATTGGGAAACCAGGGCTCGGCGTGGTGGCTCATGCCTGTAATCCGAGCACTCTGCCAGGATGAGGCAGGTGGATTGGATTGTCTGAGCTGACAGGTTCCAGATCAGCCTGAGCAGGAGCAAGATTTCATGTCTAAAAATAGTCAGGCATTGTGGCTGGCACCTGTGGTCCCAGCTACTTGGGAAGCTGAGGCAAGAGAATGACTTGAGCCCAGGAGTTTGAGGTTGATGCTCTATGATGCCATGGCTCTCTACTGAGAACAAAGCGAGACTACCTCAAAAAACAAAATTTGGTAATCTTTGCTATGTCCAAAGAACAAAGCAGATGTTAGAAGTTTTATAAAATAATTGGGACAAGAATAACCCAATTTGTATAATTAAATATTGCAATATGTATATGACACATTTTATTCATTTACACATCCATCAATGACCATTTAGATTATTTTCATATCTTATCTAATGTGAGTAATGCGTCAGTGAACAGGGGATATCAGATATCTCTTCCAAAGAATGAATTTTTCTGGACATATACTTAAAAGTGGGAAAGATGTCTCACATGGTAGATCTACTTTTAATTTTTTGAAAAATATTCATATTGTTTTCCATAATGTATGTACTAACTTACATTCCTCAAACAGTATACAAGAGTTCTTTTTGCTTTACACCATTGCCAATACTTACGTTTAATCTTTCTGATAAAAGCCATTCTTATGAGGGCTGATAGAAGGGCAGTGTTATTTTAGTCATGAGACTTCAATGTGCATATCAACAATGTCCATTTGAGAATACTATTCCACATTTCAAATTGGATATAAACTAAGGTTGAGATTATGTATAATTTTTATGTATATTTTTTGTTTGTGGGTTTTTATAATTAATACAGAAGGTACCAAAAATGTATACACATTTTAAGAAAGGAAAAAACTGTATTAAAATTGTGATACTCTATACATCAATAACAAAAAAAATACAAGTCATGTTCAAACACCTCTTGTAATTGCACAAGTCACACATGACTTAAATATTACAATTTTAGTATAGATTTTTCTTTTCTAAAAATGTATATGCATTTTGGTGCACTTTTATATGCAATCTTCTTAATAAAAATGACATATGAAGATTCATGTATACTGACATTGAAATGTAAAATTGAAAATCCGTGCATTAGGGTAATGCGATTTCAAATTATTTGTTTTTAATAATAGTAGCTCTACACTAATTTGAGTTTAATATTTGGAACAAAGACATACTATAATATTGTGACCAAGATTTTGATCTATAATGTAGGGCTTAATGATTTTCTTTATTATTGTCTCTCATGCTTACTGTGCTTTTCTTTCTCTCAGAGAATTTATGCCACATGCAAATAAAGACAAATTTTTCTGTTGATTATCAATGCTTATATCTAAGATGTGTACACAATTTAATATTGAGATGATAGCTCACTTTTCTAGATTGTTCTTACTATTAACAAAAAAGCTTCAAAGTATTCATTGATAAATTTACAAAATTTAAGAATTTTAGCTTTTGGATAAATATTCTTTAAGAAAGTAAAACGGTCCTTTTAAAATTCTTATTGTACTTTGAAATTCCTATTGTGTTAAATAAAATAAGCGATCCTTACATTTTAATAATGACAAACTTGCTACCACTTTTTTGCTGCTAAAAGTAGACAGCGAGACCTACCAGATCAAAATAAGACTCCTTATTCTTTATGAAAATCTTATGAAAACCCTTATGAAAACCATTATTCTGCCGATTTCCCTGTCTCAAGCTCCAGATGGATTCTCATCAATGTAGTACACACAGAGAGTTGTAATATGCATAGAGGGTTGTATGGAGGACCAACGGGCCTACAACCTGATGTTTTTTGGAAACATGTTAATTGTATTTATTTATGGAGTACATGTGATATTTTAATGCCTACACACAATGTGTTACAGTCAACCCTATGTGATTAGTACCTCTGTTACCTCAAACACTCATTGTTTTGTGATGGCAGCATTCCTAATCTTCTTTTCTAGAGGT
>CAUYRH010014397.1:0-11796 GCA_963574655.1 Perodicticus potto
GTTATATTAATCAGGTTGATAAAAATATCTCCAATTGTATGTGAAGCCCACACACTGTACTCCTTGACTGAATTATTGTACACAGCTATGACTCAATAAAAATAAATAAATAAATAAATAAATAAATAAATAAATAAATAAATTTAGGAATTAAAGGGCAAGTGGAGGACAGGGCTACAGTGTGATAGAGTGTGTGTGTGGGGAGTAGGGGGTGTTGGAGGAGGATGAAAGATCCTGATGGAGCTCACACGTCTTCCCTGCAATTGACAATCATAAATCTAATCCTGTCATCAAGGCTGTTCCCAGTTCTCACCTTCTGTAAATAGCCTATGCTGACTCCTCAGGTCAAATTGATCTCTGTTCTTTGGGCTCTGGTATGGCATAGAAAGCACAATTTGTATTTGAATGTATATTTTCTTAATGGTAATCTAAATGTCTAATGGGCATTTTCTTGCATCCACAATGAATCTAGAGATTCTTATTGAAAAAGGAATTTTATCCTTTTTTTCCCGGTTCTGGCCACATAAATTCATATCTGTAAATTGATCTAACTTAGCACAGTTCTGGCATGGTTCTGGCCACATAGATTCATACCTATAAATTGATCTAATAATTAAATACTGATGCATGAGGGGTTTTACCTGCACAGATAACAAGAACTACAGGAATGGGAAAACCAAGCAGAGTGAACCAGACCACTGTTTCAGACTTCCTCCTTCTAGGACTCTCTGAGTGGCCAGAGCAGCAGCCTATCCTATTTGGCATCTTCCTGGGCATGTACCTGGTCACCATGGTGGGGAACTTGCTCATCGTCCTGGCCATCAGCTCTGACCCGCACCTCCATACTCCCATGTACTTCTTTCTGGCCAACCTGTCATTAACTGATGCTTGCTTCACTTCTGCCTCAATCCCCAAAATGCTGGCTAACATTCATACCCAGAGTCAGACCATCTCCTATCCTGGGTGCCTTACACAGCTGTATTTTCTCCTTATGTTTGGTGGCCTTGACAACTGTCTGCTGGCTGTAATGGCATATGACCGCTATGTGGCCATCTGCCAGCCACTCCATTACAACACAGCTATGAGTCCCCAGCTCTGTGCACTCATGCTGGGTGTGTGCTGGGTGCTAACCAACTGTCCTGCACTGATGCACACGCTGTTGCTGACCCGTGTGGCTTTCTGTGCCCAGAAGGCCATCCCCCACTTCTACTGTGATCCCAGTGCTCTCCTGAAGCTTGCCTGCTCGGATACCCACATAAACGAGTTCATGATCATCACCATGGGCTTGGCGTTCCTTGCTGTTCCCCTCACGCTGATCGTCTTCTCCTATGTCCGCATCTCCTGGGCTGTGCTTGGGATCTCATCCCCTGGTGGGCGATGGAAAGCCCTCTCCACCTGTGGTTCTCATCTGACAGTGGTTCTGCTCTTCTATGGGTCCCTTATGGGTGTGTATTTACTTCCTCCATCATCTTACTCTACAGAGAGGGAAAGTAGGGCTGCCATTCTCTATATGGTGATTATTCCCATGTTAAACCCATTCATCTATAGCTTGAGGAACAGAGATATGAAAGAGGCTCTGGGAAAACTTTTTGGCAGTGGGAAAACATTTTTCTTGCCATGACTGCGATGCCTAATTCTGGTACCCTGAGCAACCTCTTTCCTCTCTCACTTTAGTGATTCTACCACTCTCAGATTTATTTTAGGGGGATCAACAAAAAGAATGTCTCACTCCTTTATTAGGCTATGGAATAAGATGTTCTGCCTTAGTCTCTTTCCTGATACCCGTGAGGCAACAGTCACTAACAGCAGAACACCAGTGCCCAGCCTTGTCTTTAAAGCCAGCATATTAGCCATAGTGAACAAGGCATTCGATGTCAGACTCTGGAGCTGAGCAATTCTACCCTTATGAGACTGGCATGGGAGGAGGCAAAAGGATGAGAATACAAACATTTATTGAGCATCTTCAAGGTCCCTCATTGTTCCTCACATCAGTTGTTTGAGGTAGAATTGTGAAAACTGTGACTTGAGATGTTAAATAACTTAACTCAAACCAGATAAGTTTGATTCCAATATCTGTTTTCTTTCTAGATTATCATTTTGTGGCATTCATGACAAGGAAAGTGTGAGAGCATGTATAAAACTAATACTGAATGATAACAATAGGAGATAAATAACTCAATATATATGTGTGTTGTGGTATTTCCTTACTATTTCATTTTTTTTAACTTAAAAGGACTCTCTTCTTATCACAATGGACAGGTGGAAAAGGAATCATTGTTTGTTGTGTACTTACTATGTGCCAATTTTGTACTCTGTATGCCATTCATTTTCTGTATTCTTTCACAAAATGTTTTCTGAAATACAAAATAATAACTCAAGTGTGTTGGAAATTTTTAGGGCAATAATATGAGGAAAAGCAACCTAATGGAAACTGGTGTTTGGGGAAGTCACAAGACTTAATAATGGTTATCTTTTTGAAATGAAATTACAGGCTATCATTTTCTTCTTTTTACCTACAAGTTTTGAAACATGTAGATGTTTTTAAAAACAGGAAATAAAATTTGAAATTGGCACAAAAAATTCTTCCAATGATTAGCAAGGAATTAGAGAGATAAACACCTAAACAGAGCTCTGAAGTCTCAAGATAAAGTTCTACACCAAGTTTTTTTTTTTTTTTTAAAGGAGGATGTGAGTTTTTGGCATTCTACAGTAGATCTTGTTTTTAAAGGAAAAAGAGTCCAGTACCTGCATGCACTGCTCTTTGGGCATTTTACCTTTCCCCCTGTGTTCTTTCTCTTTGGATGGAAGAAGTAGGAATGAGGCAACTAGGGAAACTTCACTAGACCATCCTGGCCTTGAATTAGTTTATTTGGCCCTCACCACAGCAATCTGCTACTGCCATTTTTCATACCAATGCCAAGGTTAGAGAAGCAAAGCTTTATGTTTATGAGAAATAGTTCTCTTCATTGGAAATTAATTTCCTCCCTCTAAAATCCCTACTGCTGCCCTCTAGTCACCCAGGTATACCATGCCATTTTCAGTCTGTTTATTTATAAAGATATTCATCACAAGGAACTGGCTCAGGTTACTGTACAGGATGTGACAAGTCTGAAATTTGTAGAGTAGCCTGACAGGCTGGAAACAGGCAGGAATTGATGTTGCAATCTTTTTTAAAAAAATAGACTTTATGTTTTTAGAGCAGTTTTAGGTTTATAGCAAAATTGAATGGAAAGTACAGAAAGTTCCCATATGCCCTCCCCGCATACACACATGCACAATCTCCCTCACTATCAACATCTCACTCCAAAGTGGTACATTTGTTATACCCAGTTAACCACCATTGAGACATCACCCCCATCAACTTGGTATTGTATGAACTTGATCTTGAGTTGACAGTAGATTTCACTCTTGGTGTACATTCTATGGATTTTGACAAATGTATAAGGACATATACTCACCATTGTAGTATCATACAGAACAGTTTCACTGTCCCCCAAATACTCCATGCTTCACTTATCCATCCCTCTCTCCTCACTGCCACCTGACAACCCCTGATATTTTCACTGTCTTCATAGTTCTGCCTTTCCCAGAATGTCACCTTGAGTCATACAGTATTTAGCCCTTTTAGATTGGCTTTTTTCACTTCATAATATGTGTTTAAGGTTTCTCCAAGTCTTTTCATGGCTAGACAGCTCATTTATTTTTAGGTCAGAGTAATATTTCATTGTATGGAATATTCAGTGGAAGATGTAATGTCTGAGTCTGGATTCATTTCTTTTAGGTGAGTGTATAGTTGTTCCAGCACCATTTGCTGAGGAGACTTATCTTTTGCTCATTGTATTGCCTTGGCATCTTTGTCAAAGATCAGTTGCTTATATGTAGGTCTATTTCTGAGATCTTCATTCTGTTCCGTTGATCTACTTGCATATTCTTTTGCCAGTTCCACACAGTCTCAATCACTGTAGCTTTACAATAAATCTTGAAGTCTGTTAGTGTCAGCCCTTCAACTTTGTTCGTCTTCCATATTCTGGTAACTATTCTGTCTTTTGACTCTCCATATAAACTTTAGAATGTTTGATAATATCTACAAAATAATTTGCTGAGATTTTGATTAAGATAATGTTAAATTTGTAGGCAAATTGGGAAGAAGTGACATCATAATAATATTGAATTTTCCTATCCATAAAAGTGGAGTATCTTTCCCTTTATTTAGTTCTGCTTTGATTTCTTCCACCAAAGTTTTGTAATTTTTCTCATATCTTATGCTTATTTTATTAAATTTATAACTAAGTATTTTATTTGGGGGAGGTGCCAGTGTAAATGGTAATGTGTTTATTTTCATTGCTGGCATATAAGACACCAAGTAACTTTTGTATGTGAATGTCGTATCCTGGACCCTTGATATAATTGTTTACTATGGATTTTTTTTGACAATGCTTTTGGATTTCTACATAGGTTTTCCATCTTGGTTTGCCATCTGCAAACCAAGAAACTTTTATTTCTTCCTTCCCAATATGTATACTTTTTTTCTTTCTTTCTTTTTTGTCTTATTGCATTCATTAAGACTTCCAGTATAATGTTGAAAAGGAGCGGCAAGGGGAAACATCCTTGCCTTGTTCCTTATGTAAGTGGGAAAGTTTCCAGTTCTCACCATTAAGGATGACATAGCTATAGTTTGTTGTTGTTTTTATTTTTTAGATATGCTTTGCTAAATTGAGAAAGTTCCTCTCTATTACTAGTTTTACTAAGGATTTTTGCAACCATGTCGATGAGAGATATGGATCTGTAGTTTTCTTTTCTTGTAATATCTTTGGTTTTAGTAGTAAGGTGTTTCTGGCCTCACACTATGAGTTAAGTATTCCTATGCTTCTGTCCTCTGAAAAAGGTTGAAGAAAATTGATATAGATTCTTTCTTAAATGTTTGGTAAAATTCACCAGGGAACCCAATTAGGTATGGTACTTTCTATTGGGGAAGGTTATTAGTTACTGAATCAAATTCTTTAATAGATATAGGCCTGTTTCTTTTTGTGTGGGTGTTAGCACATTAAGGATTTCAAGGAATTGGTTCATTTCACTTAAGTTATCAAATATGTAGGCATAGAGTAAAGTATTCCTTATTATCCTTTTAAATGTCCATGGGATCTGTAGTGATGTCCCATTATTCATTTCTGGTGTTAGTAATTTGTGTCCCCTCTTTTCCACATTTCGCTTACCTAGAGGCTTATCAATTTTATCAATCATTTCAAAGACCCAGCTTTTGTTTTTGCTGATTTTCTCTATTGATTTCAACTGTTTTCAGTTTTATTGATTTTTATTTTTATTTTTATTATTTTATTTTTTAATAAAAAATTAATAATAATTAATATTATTATTAATTAATAATAATATTACTTATTATTAATTAATTAATTAATATAATTATATTATATTATATATTATTTATGTTATATATTATATATTATATTATTATATTAATATAATTATATTAATTAATTATAATTAATAATATTATTATTAATAATAATTAATATTATTATTAATATATTAATAATAATTAATTTTAAAATATTATTTTATTTTTATTTTTTTATTTTTATTTATTTTATTATTTTATTTTTATTATTTTTATTTTATTGATTCTAATTTTTTCCTTCTGCTTACTTTAGATTTCATTTGCTCTTCTTCTAGTTTCCTAAAGTGGAAATTTGGAATAATGATTTTCATTTTTCTTATTTTTTAAAAAGCAACCTAAAACCAAGTGGCATTCTACCTCTTATCCTTTTTTAAAAGATGTGTCAAGAGTGTTCACTTTTACGGGAACTATAGCTCAGTTCTACAGATTTTTCTATGGTTTGGCAAATGCTTCTAGGGCTAAAGTGGCTTTGAGTACTGGGCTTGTCTATTTGAGTTCATGCTTTATAAAAGAGTTTTTAATGTAATTTCTTATTATTTTATGTTGTAATGCCTTCAAAAACATATTTGAAAAGTATTTCATCTGAGGGTTTTTAGTTATCCTCTTTGGAAAGGCTGTTCTAAATTATCAAATTTGCCATTGCAGCAAACTTTCATTATATTTGGACCCCCTAAAATTCTCTTTTTTTCATATAAATTAGTTCACTAAAATTTATATAATAATTAGCATATATGTAACTGATTTTGAAATTTGGTTTTCTTTCTTCCTATATACTGTGTTAGTCTTTTTCTCTTTCTCTTTTTTCATTTTTTTCTCTGATGATTTGGAAATTTTATATGGTAGTATCATGCTCAGTTTTTAAAGGACATTCCAAATAGTTTTCTGAGTGACTGCATTATTTTGTAATCTTACCAGCAAAGTGTGAGTTGTTCAGTTTCTCTGCATCCTTATGAGCATCTAGTGCTGCCATCTTCTTTTTAATTTTGGCCATTCCAATAGGTATATAGTAAAATCTCATTGTAATTTTAATTTGCATTTCCCAAATAGCTAATGATATTCAATATCTTTTAATGTTCTCATCTGCCATTTGTATATCTTCTTTGGTGAACTATCTCTTTATATTTTTGCTCAAGTTCCAATTGGATTGCTTACTTTCCATGGTTGAATTTTAATTTTCTTTCTTTATGTCCTTTTTCCTTCTTTTCTTCCTTCCTTCCTTCCTTTATTTCTTTCTTTAGAGACACAGTCTCACTCTGTTGCCTAGGTTAGAGTGCCATGGTAGCCTAGATCACAGCAACCTCAAACTCCTGGATTCAAGCAATCTTCCTGCCTCAGCCTCTCAAGTGGCTGGGACTACAGGTGCCTGCCATAAATCCTGGATAGTTTTTCTATTTTTATTTCTTTGGTAGATACAGGGTCTCACTCTTGCTTAGGCTGGTCTCAAACTCCTGAGCTCAAGGGATCCTCCTGCCTCTGCCTCCCAAAGTACTAGGATTATAGGCCTGAGCCACTATCCCTACCCTATGATTGAATTTTTCAAGTTCTCTACACAATCTAGATACTAACATTTTTCAAATAAATGGTTTGCAAATATTTTCTCACACTCTGCAGCTTCTCTTTTCATTTTCTTTCCTTTTGTTTTTTTGACAGTTTTTGGCCAGGGCCAGGTTTGAACCCACTACCTGTGGTATATGGGGCCGGCACCCTACTCCTTGAGCCACAGGTGATGCCCTCTTTTCATTTTCTTAATAAGATTATTTGCAGAACAAGTTTTAAATTTTGATAAAGTTCAATTTTTCAATTTTTCCTTTTATTGCTTATATTTTTGCTTTTGATGTTAAGTCTAAGAACTGTTTGCCTAGTGCTTTACCTCTTACTCATTTGCCTCATTTTTACATACACATGAGATAAGACACAATCAAGAGCAATGCTGGGCTCCCAAACTCAGGCTTGAAGTAAAGTGAGTGGATAAGGGTGTGCTCTTCGTAGGGCATCTATAGATGGGTAACTAGCACCTATATCCTACCAAATTATCAACCAAGTGAAAGTGCCAAAAAATGGTTTTTAAATATGCAAGCAAGTTTTCTGGTGGTATTTTATAAAGTCTTTCACCAGTACATTGGTCATCTTATTTATTAAGACTTTTAAATTTTATGAGCAATAAATGTTTACTTGAACAAATTCACCCCTTACAGTGTGCATTAAAGAGTGGCATTACTCTCTTTCCATATTCCCCTTTGAACTTCCATTCTTATGCCAGTGGCTACATGTACATACATTTTAATGTAATGAATTTGTACTTTTACATTTTCTTTCACATCTTAATTTCCCTATTTAATAGCTTTATAAGGCAGTAATAAAGATTCATTTGTTGAAATCTTTGAAACTTCTGCATATAGTTATGCTTTATGGAATTAATTGTAACATCTTTCTCTATTTCCCTGTTGTTAAGATTTAAGGTGGTTGCCATTTTTTTATTTATTATAAGCTCAGATTCCTTGAATGTCATTGGATACATATAACACATATCTTACAATAATATTACATATATTTACAATAATATTCCTAAATACACATTTATAAAATAATATTTCTATAGGCTAGAGTCCCAGAAAAGATCTTCTAAATAAAGTATTAAATCATATATTTTAAACACATAGTTTAGGGACGGGTAGAGAGAAGAAACGTAAAATGAAGAATTTTTAGGTTATCACTCCTGTTTCTTGTCTTTTCTGACCATTGGAAATTTTTAATGGCATAGTAAAATATAAGAGAAAATTAGAAGGAAACAAAGCTGCAGTTGTATAATAAAGGAAGACTAGAAAGAGAAAGTAAAAGTAAGAACTTCAGACTTAAGTAACAAAATATTTTTAGAAAGAGAAAAATAAGGAATTGTGAAAATCCTCAAAATGAAAAAATTAGCTAAAATGTATCTCATCTTCCCTCTTTTTCTCCCTTACTTTCCTCTTCAAATGTTTGCAAAGACACTCAAAAGCTACAAATTATGTATTTTTTAAATACATATATTAAAATGTGAAGAATTTTGGAGGGTCAGTCTTAATAAACAGAGAAACTTGTTTGGGAGAAATTTGTGGGGAAAAGGTTAGTTTAAAGCAGTATTTGGAAGATGAGGAAGGAGGAGGAATAGAGAAGAAGAGTATTGTGATTTAAGTAGATACTGAGCCCTTGGTGGGTCAGTCTTAATAAACAGAGAAATTTGGGACAAATTTGTGGAAAATGGATTACTTTAAAGCAATATTTGGAAGATAAAGGAGGAGGAATAGAGAGGAAGAGTATTGTGATTTGAACAGATACTGGGCCCATTTTGGAGGGTCAGTCTTAATAAACAGAGAAATTTTGGGGGGACAAATGTGTGGGAAAAGGATTAGTTAAGTTAAAAAGGCCAGCCTCCAAGGGGCAGAGGCAAGATGGCCAACTGGAGCCAGCTTTCCACAGAGGTTCCCATACAGAAGGAGAGTTAAAGGACATAAGTTTAGCAAGTAAGCTGATGGTTTGGAGCTGAGCCAAGAGAGAAGGTTGAAGAATGCACATCAACCCTGCTGAGGTGAGCTACGACCGCAAGGAAACAAACAATAGGCACAAAATCCATCACCTAGTGGACAGGAGTCCCCTCTCCCAAGAGAACGGCTCGCAGTATACTTTGTATATACAAACAAGTGAGTAGAGTTCAGATCCCCTCCTATTTTATCCCACTGGAGAGACCCTATAAACAATAACTCCTTCCCCAGAGACCACTTACCAGTGTGCCATGGCACTCTCCTGCCAGGAGTAAAACTGTATATATTCTCTACCTGCAATTCTGAACTCCCAGCACTCCCCTCCACTCTCACCCTGAGGTCTGGAAGCCTGTCCCCCATGGAGTCCAGATTCTTGGGCATTTTCTTGAGAGGTGTGGACAAGGCATGGGCTGTTGCTGGTCTGTGCTGATTCTGCAGCATGGGAGTAAGGAGAAGACGGTGAACTGAGGGAACCATACAGGAGAAGGAGAGGTAGTGCCCTGTGGCATAGAGCCGCAGTGGGAGCAGCGGGAACAATAGGGCTCACACCCCTGGGGATATTTTGGAAAGATACTTCCTGCCTCTCTGGGCAACCAGAGGAAGTTGGGCATCTTCCCCGGTGGCAGCCACTGGTGTAACAGATCTGGGATAGAAACACAGCAGTGCCAGCCTGGGCGGAGCACAGGGACGAGAATGTGCACGCACAGAGACAGCAGACTCCCAGGGCAGGGCTGACTCAGAGGACTGTTTCACTGAACCTCAGATGCACCCAACCCTCAGGGGATTAAAGCTGAGACAAAAGCCAGCAGACAGAGACTAGAACTGACAGCTGAGTGCTGAGTTCTGACCGTCCACCACAACAAAAACTGCAGCCAAGACAGCGCAGTGTCACAGACAGGGCTGAGTTGCTCAAACAGCCTCTAGTCCACATGGGATTATAGTTGGGACAGAAACAAAATCTGTGAAGTTGTTCTGTTCTGTCAGTAACATCAATCAGGGGCAGGGCTGGAACTGAGTGAAATACCCCAGCACCCATTAAGTACACAAGGTTGTCAGGCCTCTCCTCCCCCTGCTGGATGGTGGCAGAGTGCGGCAGCCTGGCTGAGGAGACATAGATCTCCCTGTGACTCAGACAGACACAACCCCCTGGAGCATCTGCTCATTGGAGGGAACTGGGTCACAGCCCTGTGAGGTTATCAGTGACTGGATGTGATAGAGGTATTAGGAAGGGAAGGAGACATCAACTTTCCCAAACTAACTTATTTGCTGGGTGGGTCCTTCTGACTTCACGGAGCACTGGAGCGAGTCATACTCGAGCTGCCAGCAGACCGTTGCGATCTAGTTGCCGGAGACCTTTTGAACTCTCCTGCCTGAGGGCGGTTCTGATCAGGACAATTGTTTTGGACCTCTTGAACTGGGCCAATCACCCAAGAACTATCCAAAGTGGTCCCCTGGGTGTGTGGTAGTGGAAAGGTTTGATTTTCCTTTTCCAATTGTTGCCTTTGTGGGGCGGGGTGACCCAATTCCTGGTATTTCTCCATAGCTGAGATGTCAACCCAGAGTAACTGATTCACTAGGGTAAGACAGAGACCAGTTGAAAATAAGACAGAGCCACTTAGCCCCACCACACCAAGAAGGTTCCCAGTTTCTTAGGCCATAGCACTGTACAGGGCCTTTGCAAAGCTCTAGGGGAAAAGGTATAGACACCAGTCCCAGCTTTTAGGCAAAGGACTGGCCAATCACTACTCCTGGAGCACCCAAACCAACATCTCCTTATCTGCTCATCTAGACAAACAGTGTAAAATAATCATGGGGCAGAAGCAGCAGAAAAGCTCTGGTGAATAACCAGAGTAGATCAATCCCCGCAAGGAATAATTTGGTGGACACAACTGAACATCCCATTCATAAACAGATGGCTGAGATGTCAGAAACCGAATTCAGAATTTGGATTGCAAATAAGATCAATAAAATAGAGGAAAAGTTGGAATCAGAAATTCAAGTAGCATTTCAAAATTGTCTCAAGAATTCAAGGAATTCAAAGACAAAATTACCAAAGATTTTGACACATTGAGACAAGAATTTCTAGCCCTCAAAGATCTGAGAAATTCAGTAGAATCCCTCAGTAACAGAATGGAGCAAGCAGAGGAAAGGATTTTTGACATTGAAGACAAAGCTTTTGAATGCTCCCAGACTATCAAAGAGGAAGAGAAATGGAGAGCAAAAATGGATCATTCTCTGAGAGAGCTCTGGGATAATTCAAAGAAAAGCAATATTTGCCTGATAGGAATCCCTGAAGGTGACGAAGTGGCTTCACAAGGGACAGAGTCTCTTCTTCATGAGATTAAACTTTCCAGACATGCCAAGAGATTCTGAAATTCAGATAGCAGATAGTTTCAGAACTCCAGCATGACTCAACCCGAATAAGAAATCCCCCAGGCACATCATAATTAACTTCAATAAAGTTACTATGAAGGAGAGAATTCTGAAAGCAGCCAGACATAAGAAAACCATAACCTACAAAGGGAAGAATATTAGAATAACTGCAGATCTCTCTGCTGAAACCTTTCAAGCTAGAAGAGGGTGGTCATTGGCTTTTAATATTCTAAAACAAAATAACTTTCAACCCACGATCCTGTATCCAGCTAAACTGAGTTTTATTTATGATGGAGAAATTTAATACTTTAATGACATTCACATGTTGAAGAAATTTGCTATAACTAAACCAGCTCTCCAGGATATCCTCAGACCTATCTCCACAATGACCAGCACAATCTTCCACCACAAAAGCAAACTAATTCAGAAACTTTTTATCAAATTCCAACTTGCACAGTGGTGAAAGGATTTAAAATGTCCACTGGACTTTCA
>CAUYRH010014399.1:0-30990 GCA_963574655.1 Perodicticus potto
TTCCCTTTTCTCCACATCCACGCCAGCATCTCTGGTTTTGGGATTTCATCATGTGGGCTAATCTTACTGGCGTTAGATGGTATCTCAAGGTAGTTTTGATTTGCATTTCTCTGATGATTAAGGATGATGAGCATTTCTTCAAGATAGGGTTTTAAAAAAGTATGCCTAGGGGACCATTGCCGCCTAAGGCTAAAAACAGCAAAGGCCCATGTTCTGGGTTAACTCAGCATTTATTGTACGTATTCTCTTCAAATCATCAAATCAGTGATCACAATGAGAGCTGAAAGCAGCGCTGTACATCAACATCCTTATAGCATTTGCCACTTTAACTTAGCTACTCTTTAACCATGTCAGCTAAGTTGCTCTTATATACTTATACTCTATGTTATTTATAAACTAAGGAATTGGGATGCAGTCAGTAGAACAAAGCTTAGAAGCAGGATGCAAAAGCAGACAGCAGGATTGACCATGCACACAGTTTCCATAAGAGGCAGTTAAGTCTCCTGGTCTTTGAGGGCAGACAGGCTAACACAATACCTATATCAGGATCAGGGGAGAAAGAAGTTCTTCTCATCTAGTGCAAGGAGGCTGTTCCTCTTATCAGGGAGCCAGCTGCACATATGTTCCCAGTACATCTCATAATGGCTCATTTGTCCCTAGAGAACTTGGTACAGGCTCTCTCTAGGGGAAAGTCAGACCTCAGCAAGACTTATCTTTTGTTCCAAGGACTATGCTGCTGTTCTCCAGCAGACTTTGGGGCTCCCGATACACATTGTGGTCTCTCTTGCATACATAATTTCTTCAATATCCAAGTCTTCTATCTTTCCTTTATCCTATTTCTCAGTTTCAGTTACATCCCCTAACTGATTCTTATCAACAAAACAGTTTCATAAAAATCCAATTTATGTAAGTACTTCAAAAGTGTGCCCTTATCTGCCTCAATTCACTCAGCCTTGTCTTCCCACATTTCTACCCACAAAATAATACCTCAGGGTTTAGTAACCAGTAATCAGTAAGTAGAATCAGTAAATCTGAATTTACTGAATTTGTGTTTTTTATATATATATGTATATCGGTAATTATATTTCAGTAACAGAAACAATTTGTGTTTTGCCAATTGGCAGTATTTCTAATAATAACATAAATAGACATTGCAATTTAATTTTATTTGGCAGCACTTAAAACTTAAGTTTTAAGCAATTAAAACATATATACATCATTAAAATAATATAAAAGTCATATACTACAATTTCAGATTCAGATTCAGTTTATGTGGAGTAAGTAGTCCTCCTTATTGGAGATCAGTTTATTTGAAGATGCCTAGTTGATGCATGAGTACACTGCAAATAGTACCTAGGCATACGTATACTCCAATTATTCTTATGCAGATATGTCTATGGGAAAATTTAATTTGTACTTACACAAGAAAGATATTGACTATAATAACTAATAATAAAATAAAACATATATTGATATAATGTAATAAAAGTTAAACCATAATAAAAAGTATATTTTCTCTCTCTCTCTTTCTCTGTCTCTTTCTAAAAACATCTTACTGTATTAAACTCACCTATTTTTTTCACAATAGTTGACCATTGAATGAAATGACAAAAAGCAACACCAGGAACAAAAGGAAACTACTGTCTTTGCTCGCCTTTGCCTACCCAACAAATGACCTATTATATAATTTTATTTTTCCACTACTGATTCATTCTCTGTGAAAAACATGTCCAAAGTAGTAAAAAAAGAAAATAATCTGAAATGTTCATCATTGCACTTAATTTATTTATTTGGTGGGGAACATCCTTCACAGATCAATGTCTTACAGAAAACAAGCAGGTAACTGAATAAGCAAATGTGTATGGGTTATGTAATGAATTTTTTAAGGTATCCACACTGAAAACTACAAAATATTAGGAGAAATTAGAGAATATTTGAATAAATGACTGAATATACTATACTCACAACTGATTTGAAGACTCAATATAATACATAATACAATTCTCACTATAAAGATGTTTCAATTCAATGCAAAGTCAACTCAATGTAGAGTCACCAATGTGCAAAGAAAAATTTAAAAGCCATCAATTCAAGAATGGATTAACAGCTGTGGTATATGCATACCATGGAATACTATTCAGCCATAAAAAATAGTGACTTTACATCTTCTGTGTTAACCTGCATAGAATTGAAACAGATTCTACTCAGTAAAGTATCACAAGAATAGAAAAGCAAGTATCCAATATAGTCAATACTATTATGAAGCCACTAGATGAACTAATTCATGGCCACGTAGGAGAAAAACTCATTTCAATTCATGTTGGGGAGAGCGGGAACAATTAAACTCAGTCAATTCATAGGAAAAACTGCAGATAAATCCAGACTGGGTAAAATATTGCAAAATATCCCACCACTCTTCCTCAAATCTGTTAATATAAACAAAAGGCAGACAGGTCTGAGAAAATGCCTCAGGTACAAGGAGCCTAAGGGAACATATGTGGCACCCTGGACAGGATCAGGAAATCAAAACAGGGCAGTAACTAAAAACTAAGTAAATCTGAGTAAACTATGGACTTTAGTTGATAATAATATATCACTATTACTTCATTAGTCAAGTGGAATTTACTGCAATAAAATTAGATGTTAATAACAGGGAAATTGGGGTACTGAGATTATGGACACTATCAGTAATATTGTCAGAATTTTTGTTTCAAGCTAAATGTATTCTTTAATTATAAGTTAATTTAAAAGGTAAAAGCAGAACTACTACCACCTCTATTTTTGCAAACGGTCCCTGGGCTATAACTATTCCTTTAATTTCTTTCTTCATCTACTCACTAAACTAACTGCTTTTCCTTTTGGCAAGTAACTCAACCAGCTGTTCTTTTCTGATGGATGACCTAAGCATTACTTCCAGAATTGTGTGAATAGCAGTCCTGTGGTATAGTCTTCCATTAATGTTGACTATAAGACATGCACATTCTGAAGTTTCTCAGAGAACATCCTTCTTTTCCACTGGCCTTTAGGATTGATCACCGTAACCAGTATACTAATTATTGTTCTTTGCTTGTTCCCTCTAAGCCATGAGATTTAAAGATTTCAGAAGTTCTAATCTTTAAAATGCTAATAAAAATATCTTATTTGTCATTTCTAATTATTTCAAGGAGATCATCGTTGTGTTCAAGATACTTTGCCAAATACCTTTCTCAACAAGTCGTGCCATTTATCTATGGTCAGCTCTCACGATGTGGATACTCTGTTTTTCTATTGCTCCAGTCACTTCACTGTGAACATTTGGTGCTCATTAACCACAAGCTTCCTTCTGATAGTTCTTTCCCAGCCAAATGTGTAGAGTATCTGGCCTTGATACCAAAACTTTGAACTATATGAGGGGAAAAACAAGCCCTGTATATTAAGTACTTTAAGCTTTTTTTTTGCTTTGTTCCTGTTTCTTCTTCTCTCACAAGTTATACACCTTGTAAAAATTGCCAAGGAATAAGAAATTGGGATAATAGTGAGAGAAAGATATACTAAAGAATTTTTTTAGTTAGATTCCTTTCAAAAGTCTAGTTATTGATGTGGGCTATCCTCAGTGGGGTTAGGAGATATCTCAGGGTGGTTTTGATTTGGATTTCGTTGTCAATGCTGGTTTGGATGTGTAGAGAAGGGAACACTTTTACAACCTTGTGGGACTGCAAACTAACACAGACTCTTTGGAAGTAAGTATGGAGAATCTTCAAAGAACTCCCATTTGATCCTGCAATCCTATTACTAGGTGACTATCCAGAAGAAAAACAATTCCTTTATAATAAGGACTTTGCAGTAGACCTATTTTCTGCAGCTCAATTTACAATCACCAAAATGTAGAAATAATATAAATGCCCACCAACCTAGGAATGGATTAATA
The DNA here is from genome assembly GCA_963574655.1 of Perodicticus potto. Taxonomy (NCBI): domain Eukaryota; kingdom Metazoa; phylum Chordata; class Mammalia; order Primates; family Lorisidae; genus Perodicticus; species Perodicticus potto. Next base: position 3,908 of record CAUYRH010014399.1, read on the forward strand.
AGCTGTGGAATACTGTTTAGCCAATAAAAGAGATGAAAACTTTACATCAGTTGTATCAACCTGAGTAGAGGTGGAACGCATTCTTCTTAGTAAAGCATTACAAGAATAGAGAAGCAAGAATGCAATGTACTCATTTCTAATATGAAGGCAATAAATGATCTAATACAAGGGAAAGGGTTAGGAAAATGAACGATGGGGAAAAAAGGAAGGAAGGGGATAGGGATTATGCCACACCTCTTGGCAGTGGGACACAATTACAAGAGGGACTTTACCTAACAACTGCAATCAGTGTAACCTAATTCTTTGAACCCTCAATGAATCCCAAACAATAAAAAGAAAAAATTCTAGTTTTATCCCAACAAAACAATAATTTTTTGCTGTCCCTCATTTTTCTGAATTATATCCAGTCAATATTTCAGTTTTACACTGGGACTTAGTTACAATTTTTCCATTGTCTTGGCTCTGTTATCTAACCGTGGAGCGGGGGCATTCTTTTATTTATTTATTTATTTTGAGACAGAGTCTCACTTTGTCACCTTTGGTAGAGTGTCATGGCATCATAGCAACCCAGCAACTCCTGGGTTTAAGGAATTCTCTTGCTTCAGCCTCCCAAGTAGCTGGAACTAAAGGTGTCCGCCACAACACCCAGCTATTTTTAGAGATGTGGTCTCACTCTGGCTCAACCTGGTCTCAAACCTCTGAGCTCAAAAATCCACCCACCTCAGCTTGAGGGGATTATAAGTGTGAGCCACTGCACTGATTGGAACAGAAATTCTTGTACTGCCACAATCAATAAGCAATTATATTCAAAGCAAACTCAATGTCAATTCTAGCTTATAGTCCTGTGGTTTTTATTCTTCCTTTAAATCTTCACTGATTACAATTTAAAAAAGATTTTTAATAAATCTATCCAGTATTTCTAGGTATTTATAACAGATTTTTATCCCCTCAATATTGAAATAACTCTAATTTCTCCATGTTCTTCCTAAAATATATTTCCACACACCGAGGATGATCAATTTGGATGATTTCAATGTTCTCAATCATGTATACCTTGAAGTTGTTTTCTGGGATGGGGATATTGCAAAGTTGGAAGATTAAAAATATCATTTTGAATTATACTAATACCACTAATATCTGTGTAGTCTTGGAAAAATGTTCAAGCATCTATTTTCAGACCAATGTTACCTAAAAGAAATGCCATCTGAGACTCTTATGTTGTTTTAAAGGCTCTAAGTAAAAACAAATAATTCAAATTAGTTTTAACTTTTTTTAACCTAATACATTTAAAATAGTATGTCAATAAGTAATCAATGTAAGCATTAATTAAGAGACATTTTAGATTTATTTTTCTCTACTAAGTTTTTGATCATGAATGTATTTTGTATTCACATAACCCATCAATCTGGACTTGCTATATTTCAGGTGCTCAAGAATCACTTTATTACTTGTCTCATGGCGTATCATGTTAAATAATGTAGATCTAAACCTTAGTTTCTACATTTTGAAGATAGAAATGGTAACAATTTTCTTTTATTGAGTATTTGCTGTATGTTCTTCAGTTTTCCAAATACTTTATCTATCTAATTTTATTTCTAGGATAGTCCTAAGAAATAGGTAATGACATTATCCTTACTTTTGACAAGAAAACTTATGTACGGTTAAGTGCCTTGTTCAAGGACACATCGCTTACAAGAGTTGATGAAGGACATCCAACTCAGAAAGTCTGATGTTATAAGCATGTTCTTTATATCCTATTGCCTACCAAAATAAAAGGTGTGATCTGCAAATATTTTTATTATAAAAAAAGTGCATCTGATTTGAAGCAGTTTATAAGGATTATAAATTTAATATAAAACCATATGACTTCTAAACAATGTTTTATCTTGAATAGCAGATATTTGTTTTTTTGTGTATTTAGGCTATGTGTTCCAAAAGTGGGAGGACGTCTTATATCTGAACTGAAGTGAAATAAAACAAAATTTCATATTAACAGCAAATAATAATTTCTATAGGATATATTTGACAACTTTCAAAAGTAATGTGAAGAATACTCAGAGAGAAGCAAACTAACAGAGGTTTCTTGATCTGTCTGTCCAAGCTCGTTTTCTGGTGTCCTTGGATGAAGCAGTTATTTCTATAAACATACACTTGTAGGAATATCCAAAACCTGATGGATGGAAAAGTTGACCATGAGGACACTGCCTAGGGATTTTCTCTGACTCTCTCTAAGGAGCAGTCATCCTAAATGTTGCATCATTTATTCTCAGCATCCCACAGGATCCAGAATTTACTCCACTAACTGCCATTGTTCGTGCACCTGCATAAATCTCACCTCTCCTACAATCTCAGAGTGGTTGTGACAAAAAAAGAGAAGACCAAGATCCATTTTTCAAGATTGGTAAGAACATAACTATGTGAGTAACACTTTTTTGTTAAGTCACTGAAACAGATGTCAACATGACTGAGAAACAACTTCTACGAATGATTTAGTATCTTCTGTGATAATCTGATAACCACAAATTAATTTTACACAGAAAGGACCAAGTTTGAATTTATTTCACCAAACTTCCAACATGAACAGCCAAATGCGATTTTCTTTTCTGCTTTGTATTCTCAAAGTTTGTTATTAGAACATCATAAGCCAATAATCACTTTTCTCTGACATTAAAGATATGAAGTACTGAGGTAGAAGTGATGGTATTATTGGGCTTATGGACACTGATTAGGTGGTGAAGTCAAAGTTCTAAAAACAAGGACATGTCCTATAAAGGCATAACTTAGCAAATGCACAGGGAAAATTTGCCTTCTGAAAAAAACACAAAGAATAGTTTCACATTTAATAAGCAATTGTACTAATTTAATCAGTCTTGGATAGTCATTACTAAATGCTTTTCACACATGAATCTCAATTAACTGTTACATACATTTTTCCTACAGAACATTCTATCTTTGGGGATAGATGTCTGTTCGACCTGCTTCCAAAATCAATAACTCCACCTTTCTTCTTACGGCTTTTTCTGGTCTGGAAAAGGAGTACCCTTGGCTCTCCATCCCTTTCTCCTGTGTCTATGCGATGGTATTCTCTGGGAACTGCCTGGTGCTGCATTTGATCCGTACAGAGCCAAGCCTGCATGAGCCCATGTTCTACTTCCTGGCTATGTTGGCTCTCACAGACCTGTGCATGGGACTATCCACAGTATCCACAGTGTTGGGGATTTTATGGGGCCTCAGCCAAGAGATTAATTTGGATGCCTGCATTGCTCAAACCATTTTTATTCATGGTCTATCATTCATGGAGTCTGGAGTCCTGCTTGCCATGGCTTTTGATCGTTTTACAGCAATCTGTAATCCGTTGAGGTATACATCTATACTAACCAGTGCCAGGATCATCAAAATTGGGTTGGGGATTTTAGTTAGGAGTTTCGCGTTCATCATTGCTCCCATAGTCCGCCTAAAGTTTTTTCATTACTGCCATTCCCGTGTCCTCTCCCACTCTTTCTGTCTACACCAAGACCTACTGAGACTAGCCTGCTCTGACATCCGCTTCAACAGTTTCTATGCCTTGGCTCTGGTGATTGGTACACTTTTGTGTGATTCTCTGTTAATTCTCATATCCTACATTCTGATCCTGCGCTCTGTTTTGGCTATTGCATCCCGGGAGGAGCGGCTCAAGACTTTGCAAACCTGTGTCTCCCACATCAGTGCAGTCCTGGTTTTCTACATCCCAATCATCGGTCTGACCATGGTGCACCGTTTTGGGAAGCACCTCTCTCCTGTAGTCCCTGTCCTCATGGGCAACATCTACATCATCTTCCCACCTCTGATGAACCCCATCATCTATAGTGTGAAGACTCAGCAAATCCGAGACAGAATCCAGAAGTGGTTCACTAAGAAATCCTGTAGATAAAAGAATTTAGGGAAGATAAGTAGTAGTTTCGAGAGTAATTCCCAATAGATAAATAATATGTAACAATAATCACTAATTTTATGTAATAACTTCACTGATTACGGTTTATTTATATTCGTTTTCTGATTTAGTTTTCCCAATTCAGAGAATTAGACAGAAAACCTTTCAATTACCTTGTTTTCTTATTTTATAATGAAGTGTAATGTTAAATAAAGTGAACTATGTTTAGTATTATGCCAGTGAACACTTGCATAGGAAATGACTAAATTTACATTACAATCCATTCCTTTTGAATTCGTGATGTGTTATTTTGTTTTTGCATGAAGTGTTGCAAGTCTGCATTTACTATACATGAACAGACAGTTTTTATATATTTTCATTTCTGTCATAAATTTGCTCTATTAAGATCATATTATTTTTCTTCTTTACAGGTCTTTTGTACTTTTACAGAGCAATACTACTCCCTAATCCCATTCTGTCTCATCTAACAGAATGTGTGATGCTGTTAGACTGAATCAAATGTTGAACGCAAAATATTTGGTAAATAATAACACTGAACCAGTTATGACATTTCTACATATTCTACCTCTTACTTCCAAATGTACATATTTGTACACAGTAGTGAATACAGAATAATTTAGAATGTCCACAAGACCTGGCAATTGCTTTTAATCTTTGTGTCAGCGTACATGAAATTTGTTAGAACAATTAGATCAACTTCTTCATTTTACAGAAAAGGATACTAAGACAAAAAGATATTTAGTAAGACTAAGTAGCAAAATTGGGGATAAATTGCAGTATTGTCAATATTTTGAACATGTGTTTCATTTTTCAGTTGCAAGTGTAAAAATAACAGACTTAATCAATCATCAAACCTCATAATCTTGTTCTTTTCTTATTGAAATATAAAAGTTAAAACGCATTTATCAGCCCCAAGATTTTTCTTACATTGTCACGTCAGTATGGATATGTACTGGCTATTTTTGAGTGGGACAGATGAGTTATTAGTTATCAGTAGAGCTGCAGTGCAGTTAGGCTTTTCAGGTGAGTAGAAAAAAGTTGTTACACATCAACTTAGTAAGGGTCAAGAATGTGAAAATATTTAATTTTGGACACTAATATTGGGTTTATTGCCTTTTGGGTTATATTTTATTGATTTAATACTCAAAATATTCCTGAACACACATTTATTATTTTGTTGATTATAGATTCTGAGCTCACATATTTGACACGTCCCTTTCTAAGTTATCCCCATGCCCATGGCTTAGATGGATTGCACTTCTCTTCCCTTGTCTATTGCCCTTCGATTGATTGACTTCTTTTTAGCTCTTTGTTAGGCTATTTATTTATTCTAGAATGTTAGTCTCTCCAGTGAGAGTCTTTGCCTCCTCCTAGCCCACATTTATTTATTTATTTTTTTATTAAATCGTGGTTGTGTACATAAATGCAGTCATGAGGTACAATGTGCTGGTTTTATATACAATTTGAAATATTTTCATCGTACTGGTTGATATAGCTTTCACGGCATTTTCTTCATTATTGTGCACAGACATTTGAAAGCTATAAATTAGTTTCATAGTAGGGCTGAGTACATTGGATACTTTTTATTTCATTCTTGAGATACTTTGTTAAGAAGAATGAATGGATTAATAAATTGTGGTACATGTAGACCATGGAATACTATGTAGCCTTAAAGAAAGATGGAGACTTTACCTTTTTCATGTTTACATGGTGGAGCTGAAACATATTCTTCTTAGCCACTGGCACCTTGTAGACAGAGGCCAGAGATGTCGCTTAGCACCCTCCTGTATGCAAGGCTCCTCGCCCCAACAAAGCATTTATATATCCAGCCCAATATGGAAGCAGTGTCCAAGTTGGAGACCACTGCATCTGGGTTTGCTTGCATGATTATCCAAATTTATAAGCAAATTATATTCTTTTGAATTCTAGTAAAGGACCAGGATGCCCATTCATTGTTGCTATGAACCCACTGTTAGGGAAAATGCTTGTATGGAAGACTCACCATCTGCTATGACCTTGAGCACTCAGCTAACAAGCAATGTGACCTGACAGCCTTTTACTTGGGCTGTAATGAACTTCTTTCATTTCCTGTTCTGAGGCCTCTCTCACAGCTCCCACACAGTGAGATGATCACAGGAATCTCCCAGCACCCACCCGTGCATCCTGGAAGCCCAAAGGGCCAGCAGCTGAACACTGGGGATGGAAACTAGTGGACACTGCCCTCTTCCTTCCTTCAGATGGCTGGTTCTACACTACATTAGAACCCATTTCTCAGAGAAACATTGTGGGGATAGCAATGAAGTCGTTGAGCCCAGCAAAGATCTGATAACTGTGTTCCCATGAATTGGTTTTTCCATCATCACCCTTGATTCATTCTCCCTGGTCCTTCACTTCTCATAGCTGAGGTTGCTTCCAAGAACAAACGACTCACACACAGCCCTTGCCTCGGGCTTCGCTTTCTGAGAAACTTAAACTGAGAACTTGCTCTTTTAATATCCATCAACGTGGTGGATTTGGATTGCTACATGTTTCTCCAATCCTTTCAATTCTAGATAATAAAAACAATAAATGCTAACAATAGCAGAAGTAGTGATATGTGGTGGTCCTCCCTAGAGAAGAGGATACGGGTTCAGAGAGGTCAAAACGTGCCCTAGTAGATAGCCAGGATTTTATCCCAGTCTGTCTGAGCTTAAAATGCTTACGACGTGCGATGATGAGAAGGTTTCCTAGAAGCAGGACAATGTCTGCGGAAAATGTCTGAGAGCACAATATTTTATTCTGAAAACCAACCTTATTACCATATCCTAACCTACTAAACCTGACATAATTATAAGACCAAGTCTAGTGGAAGAAGATATTTACCATCGTGTTGAAATTTCAAATGTAGCACATCTACATATAGTTAACTGCTGATTATGAGTGGGTTACCTGCCATAATTGTAAGACATTAAAATGAGTCTAAGAAAAAAGAGGCTAAAATGTATATCTTATTTTTTTGAGGCAGAGTCTTACTATGTCACCCTTGGTAGAGTGCTGTGGTGTCCCAGCTCACAGCAACCTCAAACTCTTGGGCTTAAGGGATTCTCTTGCCTCAGCCTCCCAAGCAGCTGGTACTACAGGCGCCCGCCACAACACCAGCTGTTTTTTGGTTGTAGTTGTCATTGTTGTTTAGCAGGCCTGGGCTGAGTTCGAACCCGCCAGTTCCCATGGATGTGGCTGGCGCTCTAGCCACTGAGCTACAGGCACTGAGCCTAAAATGTATGTCTTATAGCGGTTTGTGTGTGTGTGTGTGTGTGTGTGTGTGTGTGAGAGAGAGAGAGAGAGAGAGAGAGAGAGAGACAGGTTTGAACCTCAAGCCTTGAGTTGTAATTGGTTTTTGTAGCTCATTGCTTTATATTTTCAAAACTGTCAGACTTCATTTGTGTGAACACTCAAGCCTCCCTCCAGCTGCTCATTCTAAGCCAGCTTCGCAGTGAGTGACGCGCACAGAAGGGGAAATGGCTTTGCTTTTACAAAATGATGAGATGCCTGTGCCCCAACCCGACCTCCCTTCACATTGTGAGGGTGGCTGTCTCGGAGGAACGATGCTGTTTGACTCCCCCGCCTTTTTATTCCTTCTTTCTTCAGTAACCACGGTGTAAGGCTGCCAGGACACTGGTCTTTGAACCAGAAAGCCAAAGTTTAAGGTTTCTCAGTTTCTTGATGTGTCCCTGAGTAATAGTAATAGCGGAGTTGGTTGTTACCGTAGCAGCCCTGGTGGCAATCGCAGTAAACACATGTTCGCCGACCACATTGTGTATGCCGGTTATTCTGCTAAACGCACTGTTTGCATTTCCTCATTTAAATGACCTTAATAACCATGTGTGGCCAATGGTCACCGTTTATTAGACGATTTATGATATTAATGAAGGACAGAGAAATCAAATCATGCAAACTGACATTGTCAACACGTGGGACACTCAGGACCCCAATCGGATGTCTCCATGTGCCTACCCATTTTTGTATTCTGCATTATTGCCGAGTCCTCTGGGCCTCCTTTTTGGAACTCATCAAATAGATCTGGTGACTCTTTCCCCATGCCGGTGTCCTTGTAGTAGGGGAGATTTGTTCGATGGAGGGTGCAAGGGGAGAAATGGGACCAGGTTCATGCCTGGAAACTATTCCTTGGGCTTTGTGACCCAGACTGACATTTTGCAATATATTTTTTTCATTTCTAATTATTACAGGCACACAATAATTGTACATCTTTACAGGGTACTTGTGATGTCTTGATATAGGCGTACAATGTGAATTAATCAAATCAGGGTAATAGGAGTATCCATCCCCTCAGGCATTTAATGTCATCTTTAATAGACAAAAATATCTACAGATACACATATCTATATGTATATATATGTGGCATATATGAAGCATAGTGGACTATGTTCAAATTAATAACCTTCCATTATGCTTGGGAAAAATTAACTCTTTAAGATGACCTAAAACTCCCTGTGTGCCCTGACTCTTTCTACTTCCTCTCCCGTTCCCTCCTTCCAGGCACACTGACTCTTTTGGGTTGCCTAAAATATTCCAACCTTGGTCACAGTTCTAGAGCTTTATGTTAAGCTGTTGGGTCTTCTCTCCGTGCCCCCGCCTAAAGAAAAGGAGAGAGGGAGGACTTAGAGCAAGGTCAGTCTGGTTGAAAATATGGACATGAAATTACATCTGGTGGCTCTTCAGAAGGCCAAGTCCAAGTAAGTCACACCCCCCAAATAATCCTTTAGTCTAGTTCACTGCCATGTGAGATCTGGGCAGGAGCTGTTTCTGCCCTGACCCTAACACTGTAGAGAGCTGTACTCTACCCTTTCTGGGGCTAACATTCCAGAGGGTCAAAGGTTCCTGTTCCCCTGGTGTCCACACCACCACCCCCACTGGTAGACCACACCACCTGTACCCAGTGCCCTCAGGTGCTCTTTTTTTTTCTCTTTTGTAGAGAAAGAGTCTCATTTTATCGCCCTCGGTAGAGTGTCGTGGCATCACACAGCTCACAGCAACCTCCAACTCCTGGGCTTAGGCGATTCTCTTGCCTCAGCCTCCCGTGTAGCTGGGACTACCAGCACCTGCCACAACACCCGGCTATTTTTGTTTTGCAGTTCGGCTGAGGCTGGGTTTGAACCCGCCACCTTCGGTATATGGGGCCGGCGCTCTACTCGATGAGCCACAGGCACCGCCCTCGAGATTCTTTTCTTAAAAGTCCCTGAGCTTGCCTCCAACACCTATGCAGGTCTCTTCCCAGGTCAGTTCTCCAGATGCTCGGCGATCACATGTACCCTCTGACCCAAGAGGTTACCAAGGGGTGGCTGAGACTGAGGTGTGGCCAGAGCCTTGATGTGGGACACTGGAGTGTCCACATAAGCATGTGGAGCTCCTCAGGCTGTGGGGTGTATCCAGTAATGGGAAGAGAATGAAGAACAGGCCTGAGGATGGAGTTGGCTTTCCCCAGGCCACCACCTGCCAACAAAGATTGTCAAGGAGTACAAGAATTTGACGTTCAACCTGGCCTTCCAGGTTGTTACAAAGGTTTATTTGTCAAAGCAGGGGGATAAAAAATGTTATATTTTCAGTTTTTTGGCTTGATTTATAACTTTTAAGTATTTAGCTAAGGGTATATAGGCCACCACGCATACTGTCATTTTAGAACCAAAAAAAATTTGGGGTGAGGAGGAAGCTGGTCCTATCTCTTTACTGTTAATGCCTTTCTCAAACTTCAAAGATATTCTTCTTCTGCCCTTCAGATGTCATAAATGTTATCCTCTGAGAAAGGCCATCTCTGATCACGCTGACTTACAGAGCTTCCAAAACAACCACTCTCTATTTCTTCTCTTCGTTGTATCAAAAAGCTTTAATTATTTTTTTCTTTACTTATTGTATCTTCATGCCAGAATGCATGCTCCTTGGAAGTAAAGATTTTTTTGCTTTCTTCATTGTTGTGCCTTTGAGATAAAATTAGGGTCCCATAAGTACTTGTTAAGAAAGAAAGAATAACAGAATATCAATACCATAGATAAACTGCTTGATAAATGAAACACATTGTCTATATGCATTTTCATCTTAAATAATTGTAATCAACAATTATTGTTTTTCTGAGTGTCACTGCACAAAGTAATTTTTAGTGTTAATACCACTAAAAATTATAAAAATGGAGCAAGACTAGAAAGGCAGTAGTTATTGGATTCATTTTTTGTATCATGTTAAATAGCATGATAAGCCCACTATTTTACCCATCTTCCTCCGAGCTCTTTTAGAATCCAAATCAAAGAAAGTATGGCCAAGAAATCAAGTATTCTTTCTTCTTGCACTTGTAAGAAGATTGCCCCTGTTGCACTTGTTGACAAGAGTTACATGTATATTCATTCTTTCCTAAGACTAAGAAAAGACCGGTGATATTCTGCAATGACAGGGGCAAGGCACAGTGCTTCTTGTGTTAATAATTTGAAGTTAATTTTCTGAGAAAATATATACATCACTTGAGATCTTAAAAGAGTTTATATATTTTGAACAGTCCATAATTACAGAATTGTTTTTAAATGCCAGTAATTACACTTGTAGTATTCAACTTCAGTGTTTCTATACATTACAATTAAGTAAATAAGTATATCATAAAAGGAGAGTGATTCAGGATGAAGGATAGATTCAACTATCTATTTATTTATGTTGTTGTGATACAAAAACCTTTTACGGCAAAATCTTTCTTAAAAAGGTATCTATGGAACAAACAGCCTATTACTGTATCTTTCCATCATAATTAAAACTAGTACAAAATGGCCATCTCTTCAATTCCTACAAAACACAACTCTAAACACAGACTAATATTTTACTGTTAAAAACAATGCTGAGATTCAGTAAAGACCACTTCACACTCAGTAAGTAAAATATATTGTTTTATGCACAGCATGCTGTGTAGGACTCTCTTTTATTCCCTCGTACCCATTTCATTCTCATCTTTCTTCTTTTGAACTGCTGACCTGAGTTTGTAGCCAAACATAATCATACAGTGTTTGATCTTCTGGAAACCCATAAAATTACAAACCAGCAACCACCAGGATGTTGGCAGAATTTCCGAGGACAGCAACAAGCTTGGTGCTTTTTTTTTCTTTTTGAAATGAAGTTGTGCGTTACAATAGTTTATACATTAGCAAAGAAGGTAATACCTAACTCATGACTGCTTGAGGTAGGGAGAGAGAACTCACCTATAAACATTCTAATGCCTTCTTTCTTTTAACTTTTACTATGTAAAGCTGCCTCCTTTTCTTCGTTTAAAAATTCATTCTGCCTGTTTTTATTAAGCACTAATGGAGTTTTATAGCACTATGCTAAGTGCAATGGAGGACAATTATATAAATAAAGCACACTTCCATGCATCTTTAGGGAAAGCACATCTAATAAAATCTAAAATCGAATGGAAACTTTGGGTTTAAATGGGACTTCAGGACTTTCTTCTTACTACAACAGAAATATCTGATTAACCTTATAGTGAAACTCAAATGTAGAGAGAGGAAAATGCCCAGGTTCCAGAAATCAAGAGACAACTCAAGCCAGAAAGGTAAGCTTATAAGTGGTTGCCTAGGGCACCTTGGAAACTAAGACCAGAGCTAGAACATAGAGATGGGGGCCTGATATTTTAATTCGTACACAGGGACAAGAGAAGTTGCATGGAGCTAGTATTAGAATGAGAACTGAGACCCTTACATGAGCCAGGATTGGTCTAACTTTAACCCTCCACAAAGGTGTGCTAGATAAACCTCACTCATTGGTCTGTGAATTTGACATTGAGAATGCACATCTTTGCCTATGCTTCTACTAATAGGAGGAAACAATTAAGTCCCTTATTAGAAATCAAACATCTCAGGCCAGCAGCTCATGGAGCCATGTTTGTGTTATTCACACAGTGTTTGTATCCCCAAAATGAGAACTCAATATTTAAAAAGCCCTTGAAAGTGTGCCAACAAACTGCAGATCAAACCAAAGTCTCACCGAGGGGGGAAAAAAAAGTCAAAATCTGCTAAAAATGCCTTCAGCATCAAAAATGGTGAAATATCCCGAAACATAATCCATCGTGGGATAGGGTTAATAGGCAGAAGGATCAGCATACAAGATTTGAAATAACAGAATAATATTAAATATTAAAAGACTAGAGCGCAGATATATGTCCAATAATTAAGGATACAAAATAAAGAATAAAAACATAGGGAAAAATAACGAATTTTATTTTCGTTATTTGAAAGTGAAGGGGGAAGGCAAAATTAAAATTTATAATCAAAGAAAGATAAAGGAGCATTGGACAAGTTAGACTTTCACTGAAATGAGAATTAGTAATTTGGAAAATCTGGATCTGGGGAAGTCACCCAGAATGCAGCATAAAGAGAAATGGAGGCTCAGAACACAGGACACCAAGAAATACAAGTCATCACGATGGAATGAGGAAGTATGAAAATAGGAATTACAAGAGGAAAAATTAGACAGAATAGAGAATAAAAGAAATAGTTAAAGAAAGAGTAGCTAAAAAAAATGTTCAGAATTACTGAAAGACATGAATACTCACATTTTAAACACAGTGCGTTAAAAAGAAACTCAGGGAGTTCTGAGCTCAGGGGTGAAATGGACTGATATTTATGCCAGTAACGTTTGTAAGTTGAACAAAAATATCAAAACCACTTTGAAGACACTATAGGGGGATGACAAGAGCAGAGAGTCGGACCTTTGAAAGAAAGAAACCACACTGGGTGAGACTCCCATTTATGCAGCACCTTCCCTGGGGGCTTTCTGCATTAACTGAGGTTATAAGCAAGCCAGGAGTTACTACCCTGTAAGAAAAACTTATTTCAGGAGGACAGATCAACATAGCAAAATCTTAAACGACTCTAGAAAAAGACATAGGAGGATGCCTGCCCTATCTTAAAGTAGACAAGACAGGACATAAAACTACCATGAAAAAAAATTGATAAATTGGGCTTTATCAAAATGAAAACACCTTTTCAAATGGTACCAGTGAGAAAAATGAAAGACTAGCCACAGTCCTAGAAAAAGCATGGGTGTAGAATACACCCCCTGGGGGAGGGACTGGATGTAGAACACACCCCCTGGGGGAGGGACTGGGTATAGAACACACCCCCTAGGGGAGGGGCTCTTTTACAATTGGAACTTTACTCTGAAAGTGAAAACAAGATAGCCTACAAATTTGTACTCTCATATTAATGTGAAATAAAAAAGGGGAAAAAAAGAAAAAACATTTACAAAACATTTACAATGCATGTTGTTGTTGTTTTTTTTTTTCTAAAAGCACTACATCCAGAGTATGGAAAGAACTGTTTGCAACTACACGGATTTTTCTATTTTAACTCTCATTAGTTTTGGTGGTTTGAGTCTTTCAAGGAATCTGTCTATTTCATCTAAGTTGTCAAATTTGTTGGCATAAAACTATTCATAATATTCCATTGTTGTCCTCTACACTTTTTCTTTGTATTCAAAAACTCCAAACTACAGTCTTTTCAAGGGCACGTGGAATGTTCATTACAATAAACTATATACTAGACCACACAGAGTAAGTACATATAAATCTACCAGATGTGGTTCTACAGAACCAGTACATATTAATCTACCACTAAAACAAGTTTTAATGACTTTTAAAGGTTTGAAGTCATGTGCTCCATGTTCTATAATCATAAGGAAATTAGAACTGAAAAGTAATAATAATAAAATTAAACTACCTAAATGTCTGGAAAAGTCAAAATATTGGGTAATTAACATTCCTCTAAATAATCCTTGGATCAAATTTTTAAAAAATCTGCAACTCAATATTAAAAGAAGTATAATATATCAAAAATTGTGAGAGGAAGCTAAAGCAGTGTTTAGAGGGAAATGTATGCCTTTAAATGCTTAAAATCAATGTTTAAGCATTTAATACTTAAAATCAAGGTCTAATAATTTTGAAATGTTTTTAAAATCAATAATCCAGCTTCTGGCTTATGGAACTAAAAAACCATGAGCAAATAAGACACCAGGTAAGTAGAAGAAAGAAAATAATAAATATAAGAATAGAATTCAATGACGTATAAAACGAAAGAGGAAGGAAAATTGACAAAGCCAAAAGTTGGTTCTTTGAAAAAATGTAATAAAATTAATAAACCTATAGCTAACCATACAGCTATTAAAAAAATGAGTTTCTAGCTAAAAATATTCCCATAAAGAATTCTCCTGGGTCAGGTGGCTTTCCTTGTCTGAACAGAGAATGAATTCATGGTCATGTTTCAGGATTCCTAAAAATGATAATATATGTTATTTGTTCAGCTATTTTACTGAATTTCACTGAATATGTGTATTGTAGAAGAAGAATTCTATTATATTTGCTTGTGTATATTTTTATTAAAAAACGTACCTACAGTAAAATTCAATAAAATTCACTCTGTGATATATAGTTCTGCGGGGTCTGATGATTAACAGTTTCATTACTCCCCAAATTCCCTCACGTGGCCCTCTTGTAGGCAATACCCCTCTACTCAAAACCCCAGGCAACCCCTGATTGATACTTTCTTTCCTCATAACTTTGTGTTTTCCAAAACTTCATACAAATTGAATCAAACAGTATATATATAGACTTTTTTTTTCTTTCCACTTAGCAGAATGCATTTGGGACTCATTCCTATTGCTTAATGATTCAGTGTAATTGTATGGATGTACTATAGTTGTTCATCCATTCAACAACCGAAAAACATCTAGATGGTTTCCAGTTTTTGCCAGTTGTGAACAAAGTTGCCATAAGCATTCATGCCCATATTTTCAACACATGTTCTTTTTTCTTGGTAAATGCTAAAGAGTAAAATTACCAGGTCCTACCACAAGTGTAAGTTGGATTCCTTAAGAAACCACCAACACATTTCCTGAAGTGGCTGAATCATTTTGTATCCCCATGAGCAGTATTTGACTGTCCCTGTTCTTCAGAGCCTCAGTATCCTTTGGTATTGTCGGTGTTTGTTGGTATTGGCCATTCTACTAACGCAGGTGAAGAGTGGTTAAGGCAAGGATTGGGATTATTAAAAAAAAAAGAAAAATTATTCAGGTGGTTCTTAGATGTCTTACAAGATCATCCAAGCTTAGATTCTGAGAGAAAAAACATCTCAAAACACACCACAAGTCACTATTTCTTCATCACGATGGTCACAGTTTTACCACAAACTATTTTCCAAGATACTGGCTTTTAGAAATACTTCCATATTTTATTGACAAGTTCAAATGGCACATAACTGAGGATCACAGTCAAGGGTTTGACTCTCAAATGGTCAAGCACTGTCCTTACCGTTTGGCACAGCCCTGAGCACCGTCCACTATTTGCAGATACATCCTTTTTTGTATCAAGTCTGTCAATAGCTCATGGAAACATCAGTCTGTTATTTGGAAACATAAACTCAGGGTTACCTTTCTGTTCTTGCTGGCATTTTCTCAGGATATGAAGAGCAGCAGCCATAAATATGAGAATAGTGGAGACTTCAAGAAAAAACAAAACATTTTTGAAGTGGCAAACACAGTCACAGAGCACTTAGGACATTTAAATTTCCCTCCAACACCGTTCATTTGCAACTACTCAGTCAATGCCACATGAATTACCCTTTTTTCTTTCCCCCTTCTTTTTACAAGGCTTATCTCGATTAAGTTGTTTTTTGACTTCAAACTTTGAAGGCAAATGAGAAAGATAAAATCTGTGGGTTGCTTGTGCAACAAGTTATGTTCTTTCTCAGTGAATTTTCCATGACATCTGTTTAGGAAAATCTCATAATATACCAAAATGAGATAATGATGGGGTTTTATATTTATCAAAGGCTGCCTTACCCCCAATGCGCAAATATGCTAACTCCCCATTGCATGGAAGGACGCTTTTACATGTGCAGAGGCACCGTCAGTGAAAGGAAACTGTTTCTAACAAAGACCTCCCTGCATCCTCGGGGAGCCATCTGAAGTTGTTGGCCTTTCTGTTATTTCTACCCATTTGATTTCCCTTTTCAGTTTTGATATTTTCTTGCCTTAGTTTTTCCGCTTTCATATGGAAAACAAACATCCCCGTCTTCTTGTTAATGCTGCCCCATAGGTGCGAGCACTTGGGCACTGGTATCATTTGGACTTCTCTCTCAACATCTACACCAGAAATTTCTTTATACTAGTTTATTTTGGTTTTCCCACAATGTACTTTGTTTTTTTTTTGGAGACAGAGTCTCACTTTATCACCCTCGGTAGGATGCTATGGTGTCACAACTCATGGCAACCTCCAGCTCCTGGGCTTAGGCGATTCTCCTGCCTCAGCCTCCCGAGTAGCTGGGACTACAGGCGCCCACCACAAAGCCAGGCTATTTTTTTGTTGCAGTTTGGCCAGGGCCAGGCTCAAACCTGCCACCCTCGGTATATGGGGCTGGTGCCCTACCCACTGAACCACAGGTGCTGCCCACCCATAGTGTATTTTATTTTAATCCCTGCCTTTCTGGGTATTCAAAGTCACCACCTGACATCATTACCTTATTTAATTCAGGCATTAAATAAGAGCCTCAATTAAATAAGTTCTTACCAATTTGTTCACATTACAACCATCCTGATGTCTATTAGACTCGCAAAAGTTCTACTTCATAGGATATTTTCCTATGCAAAAAAAAAAAAAAAAACAAAAAGCAACTCAAATGACTTTATTCAAATAAAGTCCAGTAAAGTCCAAAGCCAAGAACTTTATTCAAGGTTCAGTGCATATTCACTGCACTTTCTCCAGACGCACGTCTTGCTACTCCCTTATATACACCTGAAAAAACAACAGCTAAACATTTGCTTTCAAATCCTCAAAGTGGCTTAACTTTGCACACCTTTGTCCATATTCTCTCCCCCTATTATTGTTGTCCAACATAGTCGTCTATTTAAATCTAATCTTTAGGTGTTCTCAATTTGGGAGTACATCAGAATTAACCAAAACAATGGTTAAAAATTCAGATTTCTTCCCCAGCCTCAGAATTTTGATTTACTAGGTCTGGGTAGGATCCAAGAATCTGTATTTTTCACAAGTTCACCCATGGTATTCTCACATGGATAGTCCTGGAACCAAAAAGCTTTGAAAAATACTGTAAAGGCCTAAAATTTAAAATCCATAAATTTTTCATGGGTTTTATTTGTGGGAAATCACTTCACTTTCTTTGGGACACATCAAGAATTTGGACCGTCAGACACTCCGATTCCATCACTTGAAGAAATGACTATCAGACACTCCGATTCCATCACTTGAAGAAATGACTTAATGCCTTTGGTACTTTTCTTTTTGATATGTGGAACGGAGAAAATAACAGTATCCACTGAATAATATTATTTTGACCTATGAAAAGCACTTAGCCCAGGGTCTTTCCCAAAGAAAATGTTACATATTAGTTGTTATTGCATTTATTACCGTCGTTTCTATATATAAAAATATTTTCTACAGCTTTGGATCTAGATTTTGGCCTCTGTTTTTACCCACTGCCAAACAACAGGTTCGTTTATGAACATATCCTTTCTCTTTAACAGATCGTAATTTCCTTAAAAGTAGTGATCATGTTTACAGAGAGTTTTATTAAAAAGCTCAATGACTACATTTTTAAAAAATTTCACATTTATCACCACATTCAGTTCTCTGGAGCAAATATCCAATAAGTATTTTGAATTGGGTTAATTCGGAAGCTTTGTGACAATGAGCTAGTAGGCTTATATGTCTTTTGAGCACGTGAAAATTAGGGTATGCAGAAAGGTCTTCAACCTCTTTTATCTCATGGCACTCTCGGACCTATAGTTACACTTCCCTGGCACACATAAACTACATTGATCCAAAAAACAGTAAGGAAAAGAACACACTGTGCTTTGAACGTCTTTCAAAAATAGTCTAATTACCGATGTTTAAAAGTTTTTGTGGCACACCTAAGCTCCTCCCAAGGTACATCAAGTGGGCCACAGAACACCAGTTGAAAAATCACTGCGTTAGAGAATCGTGAACTATAAGGCTACGGTGATCATGTGTGCAAACTCCTCCCTTTTGTATGTTACCTTTTAAGAAGGTGAAAATAAAGCTCAGAGGGATGAAGTGATTGATGCTGTACACAGTAGGTGACAGACCTGGGCCTAGACACAAATCTCACGGGCCCAATGCCACGGCTATTACATCTGTGCTACAACTGCCATCCGCACCTGTGACTATTCCAAAAATAGGAATAAGGAATATTGTGCAGGGTGAATTCTGGTAGAGGTAAGTAGACAAAAGATTTCTTATAAATTGCCTTCATGGAAAATTAAGTAGAGCCAAGTTTGCAAAGTACAGCTTAAAGCTGAGGATGCCCGTGAACAACTGGGTTCTTATTCCTGAAAAGCTCACACTGCCTGGAGAAGATCATTGATCTTGATGTGCTGTGACCTACTTAGGAGGTAGAAGAGGAGTGAGGAGCCTTATGGGGCCCAGGGGCTGGCAAACAAACAAACAAAATGACTCTATGTCTAGAAATGGGCTTTACACTCCTGAGCTCTTGGTCCATCCAGAATATCTTGTGTCTGTAATGTCAAAACTAATATGTGGAAAGAATGTAGACAAAGCCCAGAAGTCTGACAGTTGATCTTTTCCTATTTGAAGCTACTATAACTTGTATCTGTGTGATTAAAACAAATCTTGTAAACACCTCAATGATTTCTAATGGGTCTGACAGCAAAATTAATCAAATGTTGACATCAGAACACAAGTAGATATTCCTCTAAACCAACCACACCAAAGCCTCAAAAGTATTGATTTAATCTCACACTTTCCCGATTTTTGTCAACATGCAATATTGAACATCCAGCCAATTGTCTTTTTAATTATCTTTTGAAATCAAACACTTCATACTTCCTTGAGTGTTTGTTCCGAATCTCGCAAATCTTTACTTAGCTGTTCCTGATAGAGGGCCTGTTGTTTAAATCTTAGCTTGCTCCAATATTCATACTTACTTCTTTACTATTATAACCTTTGCTTCTATGTTGTTGCTTCTTCAACCACAGAGATGTTCTATGGCCTCATCAAATACAGAACACCAAAAATAAATAAATAAATAAATAAATAAATAAATAAATAAATAAATAAATAAAAATATAGAACACCCATTCGGAGATCCTTTTGCAAATGTATACATCTAGTTTTTCCACCCCATACCTATTTTTTGGCAAAATGTAGAAGAATGAGCAGAAAACTACAGTTCTAATCTGTTTCAGAGCTAGCAATATTTATAATCTCAGACATTTAGGAAGAATTTCCAGAAAATATAAATCATCACATTTGCTGTCATTACCTGAACCATAGAAGGAAGAGGAAGCCCCCAAAACACATTAAATTCTCAAATGGAAAAAAAAAGTCACATTAACTGGCAAAGAGGTGTTCTTTTCTTTATTCACTCAACAACACTTTTTTTTAAATTATCCCTTGTGTACAAACCACTGTGCTGACAGCATTTTAATTCTTTGGCTGATATATTTGTCAGTGTCCCAGCAAGAAAGAAGAATATAGCATTCAATTTACTTGAGGAAGACTTAATGAAATATCTATTAGCAAAGTCATAGGAAGAGCTCAGAGAAACCACAAAACCAAGACAGAAGTGAAGACAAGGTAGTAGCCGAGGGCTACTAACATCCCAATTATGGTTGTCCCTAGGCCTAAAAAGATAAGGGAAGAGGGTAGTTACCAGATCCCCAGAGGACAGAGCCAGTTACAGGGACCAGCATGAGAAGAGGATAATGTTCAGGAGAGGGACCAACACAGGCAGCCTAAGCTGACTCCAGAGAAAGGGGACTAAGAGTTAGATAAAGTGACCTCACTCTTCTCCCTCCAACTGTAACTTCCCGTGGGCTGAATACAACTGGAACTATTCAGAAGACCTGATGGAATCTATCTGGGTCAGCCTCCCACGGCACAGAGCAAGGTGGAAAATGGTAGACTGGACTCAGAAAAGGCAGCACTCACTTTCACTACCCAACTTCACTGAGAATAAAGAAAGGTTACCTTATTATAGAGGAACATAAGAAGGTCAGATCCCCAGCTTTGGCCACTAAATAGGATACTCTGTATATTTTGCACTTTGTAGGGATGTATTCTATTTTGTAAGTGTCACGCTAGATTCTGTAGTAGGAGCCATTTAAAAAAAATAAAGAAAAGGGGAGATGCCTGAAATCTGCATACAGTGGACAAAAAATTATAAGCTTTGATGTGCGTATTTAACTTTCAGAGACCAAGAAATGAATCACACGGTGTACAGACTCAAAGGAAGGGCCCGTGAGCCCTGTCTTCATGTATCCATGCCTTTGTGAAATCCATCCCTGCTTGAGTGAGGGGGATTTGTTTGTAACCAACAAAAAATGCAAAGGTGATGGTGTCACGTCCATGCTTATGTCATTCATATGACAAAGGTGATAATCCCGCCCCCATGATGACATTACATCATGTAAAACTTCCCTGCTAGCAGACTCAGGCTGGAGACTTTCTTTCTTGCTGGCTTCGAAGGAATAAACTGAGGAGAGGTAGAAATGGCAAAGAGCTGTGGGCAGCCTCTTGGAGCTGAGAGAGGACCTGCTCAACAGCCAGCAAAAAACCAGGGACTTCTGTCTTGCAGCCAAAACATGATGAATTCTACCAACAATCTGGGGTGGGGGGGGGTTGCAATTGGATCCATCCCCAGTCAAGCTTCCAGATGAGAATCCAGTCCTGGCCAGTATCTTTTTGTTGTTCTTGTTATAAACATCGTTATGTCTTTTATAGTGTCATTGAGAAATAATTGACAAATGAAATGATGTAAATTTCATGTGTACAAGGTGATGCTTTGATACATGTATGTATCATGAAAGGATTACCACAGTCTTTGATGGTTGTATATATTCATCACCTCACATGGTTGCCATGTGAGTGTATATGGTGAGAACATTTAAGTTCTACTCTTAGAAAATTTGAAGTATCCAACAAAGCATTATTAATTATAAGAACCATGGCATGCATTAAATTCCCAGAACTGACTCATCTAGTACATGAGAGTTTGTCTTCTTGGACCAGTATCTTCCCATGTCCACCCCAGCCCTGGTCAACCATCATTCTTCCCTCTGTTTCAATGACTTTGACATTTTTGGATCTCCCATGTAATGAGGTCACATGGTATTTACCTTTCTCTGCCTGACTTATTTCACTAAGTATATTGCTTTCAAACTTCATCCACATTGCTGCAAACAGTAAAATTTCCTTTTTCATTTTTTTCTTTTTTTAAAATCTGGCTGACATCTTATTTGTCCTTTCCAAAGGATCCAGCTAGGCCATGCCTGGGCCCCTGCCCTGCCCCAAACCTGTGAGATAGTAAATGGGTACTGTTTTAAGCCATAAAGTTTTTGCTAATGTGTTAGGCAAAAATAGACAACAAATACAAATAGGCATTTCATTTTTCTATACTGAGCTATTGATTAATGCCTTATACTATTCTCCTATATTCTCTACGACTGGGCCTTGTGGCTCAGTCATTATTTTATTCAATGTCCGTGTAGGACCTTAATATTTATGAACTGTTTCCACAAATACTAAATCAACTGTTCACTGAGGTAAGCCAGTGCTGTTATTCTCAGATAAAACTTACGGAAACGGAGGCTGTGAGGTACAGATTGACTTCCCCAAGGTTAACCGACTGCTAGCTGGCAAATGTTGGCTTATGTCCCTGATCGCTGACTACAAATCCACACTGCTGCCCTTACTTCAGTCTGAGATAATTAAAATACACTGCAAACAAGCCACACTTTCTGTCCTCAGAAGGACCAGTTACAGTTATTCTGTTTCCCACGAAGGCAAAATACCTTCCCTTTACCTCAAAACAGGTGTCTTACTGGCCCCAAGATTAAAAATGTAAGTAGGAAAAATTCCACAGAAAATTCAAAGTCCTCTTGCTGCCAATCATGGCTGAGCAGCTGCACCCTTACCTAAAATTGGTCTTTTGGTTGCAGATAAGAGTGTTATTATCAGCAGCAGCAAAGGCATAAATCCACCATTTAAAACCATTTATCACAATGGCTACCCAAGCTTCATTTTTTATTCCTTAAAATGGCTGAAAATAAAGGGGCTTTGGTAAAACACTTCATGATAAAGGCCCAGACTCTAAACCAGAGCAGATGGCAATATTAAGGAACAGATTTTTTGAAAACTGCTCTCTGCTGAAAGAAATATTTGGAAGTGATGCAAAAGACTTAGAATTTACCTCTTTGTGAATGGTCAATGATGGAATTCTATCTGTGAGGTCTGGTGCTGGCTTGGTCCAAAGGCCAGTGAATGGTAACTGGTGAACATGACAATCTCTTTTGATACAGAACAGAGCATTTTCTACGATGGAGATCAAAGGCAAGTCTTCAAACTGGGCACCTGTAATAATAATAAAAAAAAAGAGTGATTAAAGGGGTCCCACCCTTTTGTTTCCCATTAGTGCATTTGAAGAGTCGCCATTAACATTTTCCCCCACATTTGTGTCTTTCCTTAAACCCATCAGTATCATTGAAGCTGAAAGAGCTTAAGAATAATTTTATAACAAATAAAGGATTGTTTAATGTTTGCCACACATTTAATAAGCTTCTAGAAAATATTCTGTTTTAGTTCAGCTCAAAAATTTGGCCCAAGATGAGAGAATCTGTTTGATTGCTGGTTGCTTGTTTTTCTGAACCTACATTTTAAAAGACAGCAGGTTTGGAAATAAAGTTTGATCCTATGATTCAATCTTGGAATGCTCTTGCTGTGTGTCTGTGTGTCTTTTATCAGGGCCCTTGATTAGAAAGAGACGAGAATGGAGCCCTTTTTGTTCCATCTCTCCCTGTTATTATATTCATTACGAATCTTTCCCTTTCTTTCCGCCAATTAGGACTGGTCTCAATATGGCAGGACCTCCAGAGGACTCCTGCTGCCGCTCATGGCTGGCTCTTTCCAGAAATGACTTTGGCTTCAAACCCAATCCCTTTTTTTATGAGGAAACTCAGTTCCATTGAATTTCGAAGCATCTACATTTAAAGCTTGCATGACTTAAGGATTCATTATCAAGAGAAAATGAGAATGTCATCATTTTTATCCTGAACACACAGAATCACTGGATACCAAAACATTTGAAATAATTAATCCACATTTGTTGGTCATCTTTGTCCAGAGACGCTGCTTATCAAAGTGTCACTTCAGGAGAAGGAAGCAGAGGTGTCGCATGGACTTGGATTTGAATCCTGACTTCACCATTTACTAGCTCTATACATTTCAGTTTATTATATAACCTCTTTACGACTATTTTCTAATCTTTAAAATAGCACTAGCAAGCCAGGCATGGTAGCTCACTCTTGTAATCCCAGCACTCTGAAAGGCCATGGCAGGTGGATCACTTCTGCTCATGCGTTTGAGACTAGCCTGAGTAAGACCAAGACCCTGTCTCTAAAACATAGCTGCCCATTGTGGTGGGCACCTGTAGTCCCAATTACTTGAGAGGCTGAGGCTAGATGATCACTTTAGCCCAAGAGTTTAACGTTGCTGTGAGGTATGACACCATGGCAGTCTACCAGGGCAAGAAGATGAAATTGTCTCAAAAATAAATAAATACAATTTGGAATACTTATATCAAACTGGTTAACATAACCCCATAAATGCATTATGATTTAATAAAAAATTTTAAAAAGTAAACAAATAAATTTTAAAAATGGAATAATTAATTAATTAAATAAAATAGTAATAACAATTACAGCTTCTCCAAGCTGTTGTAAGGGCTGAATGAATAGCGTTCAAGGCCTTTGTCCACCACCTGAGACATGGAGATTATTATTATTTTAGGACTGAAAATTTTTCCTCTACTTGTTCTTTTCACTTATTCCATCAGTTCCCCTGTATTTCCTCCTTCTAATGTGATTCACCTCCTCCCAAACATCTGGAAACTCAGTCTCCATAGTACCAAAGGGAATATGAAGAACTGTAAAAGGAACAGTTCATCCTCATCATAAATTCACCTTGAAAAGCAAGCTTATCATTATTGAGTAATGATGGGGGTTCAGGGCGCACTACCCCAAAGTATGTTGCTTTGGCATTTGAGAAAACGACAGAAACAGGAAGATCTCTGTGACCTTCCCCCTGTCCTTTTCTGCTGAAGTAGGTAATAAAAACTAGGAAAGGTTGTTCTGACCTTTTCCAAATGCAGGTCATAAGACCCTCATTAGAGAGATGTCCTCTTGGTATCTGGGAGAAGGGAACATCCTTATCTCTGGAGACACAGGCGTACAGAGAAGAATCTGAACAAACAGGCCCTGCTAAGGAAGTTCCCCGAGTTCGTCTCCACTATACCATACCCACTTGGTGTGATCACACGTCTCCACCTATTCACTTCATTCAATCTAGCACAAAAATACACAGGCCTGCTCAATTCTTTGGGTCTTCCTTTCCTGATGAAGGTTCCTATGCCTTGTGGAACCCAAGCTAAGCACATTTGTATGTTTTTCTGTTGTTATTCTGTCTTTGGTCACAGGAGACTCAGCCATAAATGTAGATAGGAAGGAAAGATAATTCTTTCCCCCTACACCTTAGTACATTTAACTTTAAAATAAAAAAAATGTTCAGGATAGCTATCAGGATAGAGGAGTGATTTTTCCTGTAATATTTTCCAAAATTTGTTTGTTTGTTTCTTGTTTTTGTTTTTTTGAGACAAGAGTCTCAAGCTGTTGCCCTGGTTAGAGTGCCGTGGCACCTCAGTTCACAGCAACCTCAAACTCTTGGGCTCAAGCGATTCTCTTGTCTCAGCCTCGCAAGTACCTGGGACTACAGGCACCTGGCTATTTTTTTGTTGTTGCAGTTGTCATTGTTGTTTTAGCTGACCCAGGCCAGGTTTGAACCCACCAGCCTCGGTGCATGTGGCCAGTGCCCTACTCACTAAGCTACAGGCACTGCATGATTTTTCAAAAATTTTATTGTACATATTTTGGGAGTACAGGTGATAATTTGCTGCATTCATATAATCAAATAAGGAAAATTGGCATACTTTTGTTCACTCATGAAAAGTGTTCCTATAACCATCTGGTCCATCAAGCATTTGGTGCTGGATGTAAATAAACATCCTTCTTGCACATTGAATGAATAGATAACTTAAATGGTGACATTTAATGAGTTGTTATAGTGACTGGTATATAAAACCATTCATTGAAAGTCTTTTACAATTAATCATTCACATTTAAATTAAATTCTCTTGCCTTCTTTTCAAAAATTTCATTACTCAAATTTCAAACAAATCGTTAGTATGAGAACATTTTTGATGTCACTGTTAAAATTTAGGGAGACTTGACATGTCTACAATGCCATTTCTTCTAATGAACAGACTTCTATCTTTCCATTCATTTGGGGTTTTTTATTATCTTTCAAGAAGTTTTAAATTTTGCTGTTACACATTTTATTATATTTACTTTAGGGAAGTTTATGTTGTTTGCATGAATCAGAAATTGATATTTTTTTTCAGCACACTTTCTATTTTAAAATAACCTAACAGACTGGCTCGGCGCCTGTGGCTCAGCGGGCTAAGGCGCCAGCCACGTACACCTGAGCTGGCGGGTTCGAATCCAGCCTGGGCCCGCCAAACAACAATGACAGCTACAACCAAAAAAACAAATGGCCGGGCGTTGTGGCAGGCGCCTGCAGTCCCAGCTACTTGGGAGGCAGAGGCAGGAGACTCGCTTGAGCCCAGGAATTGGAGGTTGCTGTGAGCTGTGATGCCACATCACTCTATCCAGGGTGACAGCTTGAGGCTCTGTCTCACAAAAAATAAATAAATAAATAACCTTACAGAAAAGGTTCAAAGATACTATAAAGAGTTCCCTGCATCCCTTACTCAATTTCATTTTCCCGTAATCTTATCATCTTACAGGAATGAGGCACATCTGTCCAGAATAAGAAACCAACATGGGAACATTACTATCAAGTAAACTCCAAACTGTATTTGGATTTCAGCAGGTTTTGTTTTTTCCTGTTACTGTCCTTTTCTTGTTCCAGGATCTCATCCAAGACGCTACATTATATTTACTTGTCCTGCCCCCACCCCCCAAGTCTCTTCTGGTGTGTGACAGTTTCCTTGTGTCTTTCCTTGTCTTTCATGACCTTGATAGTTTTAAGAAGTGTTGATCAAGTATTTTCTAGAATGTTCCAGGTTTGTGTCTGTCTGTGGCTTTTCTCATGATTACACTGAAGCTTTGGGCTGTGAAAAGAATATCACAGAGATAAAGGGCCCTTGTTATCACATATCAGGGGGACATGGTATCTAGATGGTATTTCTGGTGTGTTTGCCCTGATTACCTCTCCAGAGAAGTGCTTTCTAAGTGTCTTCACTATAAATTTAAAAGCTAATATGTTCCCCCTTTTACACTGTGTTCTTCCAAAATGAGTCTGTAAGATTCCCTTTCTGGAAGGGGAAAGTGCCCACATGTGATACTGGGAATTGTTTTGTAAGGAAGATTTGTCTCTTCTCTCTGGAGTGTTTATTTTTTAAATAATTTATTTATATGAGTATGGATTCATATACATATTTAGCTTTTTGTCCTTTTAACATGACCTTTTTTTTTTTTATTGAATCATATCTGTGTACAATAATTCAGTCATGGGGTACAGTGTACGGGCTTCAGATACAATCAGAGATATTTTCGTCAACCTGATTGCGATAACATTCAAGAGACTTTCTCATTACTTTGTGAGAACAATTTTGATCCGTATTTAGAAGTTTTCTCCTAACCCTTCATATAAAGCCCCATACTAACAACCACCTGATCTTTGACAAAGTTGATGAAAACATACACTGTAAAAAGGACACCCTATTCATGAATTATGTTGGGAAAATAGGATTGTCATATGCAGAAAAATGAAACTAGAACTATATCTACCACTATATCCAAAAGTTAACTAAAGATTGATTAAAGACTTAAATGTAATGCATAAAATGATAAAAATTCAAATAGAAAACTAGGAAAAAGTATTCTAGACATTGGCCCAGGCAAAGAATTTATGACTAAATACCAAAAAGTAAAGCAGCAAAAACAAAAATAGAAAAATGGGACTCAACCTAAAAATCTTCTACATAGCAAAAGAAATTGT
>CAUYRH010014408.1:0-63556 GCA_963574655.1 Perodicticus potto
ATAACACAAGAATATGGGGAAAGGGGCAAGGGTAGGGAGGGGAGGGGGGAGGATGGGGTGGAGGGAGGGTAATTGGTGGGATCACACCTATGGTGCATCTTAGAAGGGTACAGGCGAACCTTACTAAATGCAGAATACAAATGTCTTCATATAGTAACTGAGAAAATGCCAGGAAGGCTATGTTAATCAGTTTGATGAAAATAGTTAACATTGTATATGAAACCAGCACATTGTACCTCTTGGTTACACTATTGTACACAGCTATGATTTAATAATAAAGACAATAAAAATAAATAAATAAATAAAAATAAGGGCTCATCTCCTCTCCCCAGAGCCAGATAGTAAACCTTGACCAGCACCCCATTGGCCAAAGCTCTCCTCCCTCCTATAGGAAATGGAGAGTTTGTCATAAACACCCTGAATCTTCCACATCCTGCTGGCCTCACAGAATGCTCAGTGTAGCCATCATGCTCAGTAGTGATGCTATAGTAATGTTGTTACGAACAGGCCAAAACCATTTTTCTGTCACACCCATGCAAGTGTCTCATGAGTGGGGAGTCCCCATGCTGGGCACTAGTATAGATAGTTAAAATAGTTCACCCTAAATAAACACCTCTAGAAAAATCCTAGCACCCCCATCTGTCAAGGGATGCATTTTCAGTCTTCCCCTAATCTTCTTACGGTAGCTAAATTTCACTCAAAGCTTCAGCTTGGACAGGAACACTAATTCACTCCCTCTTCAATCAGCCTGCAACTCGTGCAAGACCGAGCTTGGGGAAAAGCCACTATAGCCTCAAAATCAACTGAAACTGACAAATCCCTGAGCTTCAGTTACTGGGCCAAAAAGAGTTAAGGGTTTGTCAGCTTTGAGTCACTAGAGGCTTTAGAAGTCAGTCAAATCTGCCGACTCAACACATTTTGCTTTAAATAGGAAGGATGCCAACTGAAGCTGAATGGTAAAAGAGATATCCAGGGAGTGGTAAAACTAAGGAGAAAGCAGGAGACGTGGTAATAGCTTCTACTTCAAACCATGTGACAGCACTTGTATTGGACAGTCTGTCTTCTTTCTCCCCCATGTCCTCTTAAGTTAAGTATTATTTGGGCCATTTTTACAAATGGCAAAGTAGAACATTTGGATGAATAAGCTACTTCCAAAAATGTGGGGAAATCGGAACTAACATCCTGGTCTTATATTTTCTTCTCGATCACTCTGGATGTAGGTTACCCACTTGGTAACATGAGATAACAAAACTAAAACATCCCTTGAGCCATATCTATGCTTATATGCACATGAGTCTATTTTAAAGATAGTTGAAAACAGCCAAACATCCACTTAAGTTCACTTGAATTCTAGCATTAAAAAAAAAATAAATTTAGTTTATAATAATTTCATATGCTAGTTGATCTTTTTCTCTTTTGTATAGCTTAACTGAGGTGTAATAGGCCTACAATAAACACATTAAGTGTACAGTGTGCTAAGTTTTGATAGATGCATAAACCTAGGAAATCGTTATCTCATTGAAGATAGTGAATACAATGGGGTAGTCGTCCTTCAGTATCATTGGGGGATTGGGTCCAGAAGATCCCTGAGATACCAAAATCCTCAAATTTTCAAATCCCCAGTTAAAAAAAGGCATCATATTTGCATATAACTTATGTACATCATCTCATATACTTTAATCTCTAGATTACTTATAACTCATACAATGTAAATGCTATATAATTATTATACTGTATTTTTTTAGAAAATAATGACAAGAAAAAATGTTCCATGTTCAAAGCACGCACAAATTATTTTCAAATATTTTCAATCTCTGGTCAATTGAATCTCCTGATGCAGAACTCATCTGCCAACTGTACATCCATCACAACCAAAATCTCTTTGTGCCCTTTGTAATTCCTCTAATCTACCCATCCCCACTCTGGGCAACACCTCATCTGCTGTCAACGAAATGAGTTTTTATTTTCAATGTTTTATAGAAGTGAACTTGTACAATATGTACTTAATGTCTGTCCTCTTTCACTCAGCATAATAATTGCGAGACATACTCATGTTTTTGTATCACCTTCTTCTACTTTGGTGCTGAGAAGCGTTCCATCATATGGATGGGCCACAATTTACCTATTCACCTATTAATGGACATTGATTTTATTTTTTCCACTTGGGAGCTATTATAAATAAAGCTATTATGAGGCCTACAATACTTATAAAGCCTATGAGGCCTACAATACTTATAAGGCCTATGAACATTAATGTGATAATCTTTGTATGGATGTGTGATTCCTTTATCCTTGCGTTAATACTTCAAAGTGGAATGGCTAGATCATATAATGAGATATGCTTAACTTGCCAAACTGTTCTAAACTGACTATGCCATGCTTATATTCCCAACAGCACAATATGAGAATACCAGTTTCTCCACAACCAGGCCAACACTGGTATGTCCATCTTTTTATTTTGGCTATTCTAATAGATTCTTATAGTATCTCACTGTGGTTTTAATTTGAATTTTCTTAATTAATAATAATATTAAGCATCTGTTCACATGCTTATTTCCCATCCATATATCTTCTTTGATTAAGTCTGTTGAAATTTGTTGTCCATTTTTGAGGTTATTTTTATATTTTTGAGTTTTGGACATTCTGTATATAATTGTGTATACAAGTCCTTTAGCAAATAAATTATGCACAAATATTTTCTTCCAGTTTGTGGCTTGTCATTTCATTCTCTTAACGGTATCCTCTGGGGGAGAAGTTAATTTTGATAACGTATGATTTAACCATATTTTGTTTTTTATAGATCATATTTTTGGTGTCCTATCTAAGAAATCTTTGCTTAACCAAGGAAGAGCACAAACATTTTTACTTTTAGGAGTTTTATAGATTAAATTTATACATTTGGCTATACAATTTGGGATTTTGAATTAATTTTCGTATACCAAAAGCTTGGATTGATGTTTGTTTGGTTTTCCATACAGGTATCCAATTATTCCACCATCACTATTTGTTGAAAAGACAAGCCTTTATCCATTCAATTGTCTCTGCACTTTTTTCAAAAATCAGTTGTACATATACAGGGTGGCCATAAAGTGACCCTGTATATATGCTGATCTATTTCTGGACTCTATTCTGTGTCATTGAGCTATTTGTTTATCCTTTGATTTTATCATTGTGTTAGCTTGGGCTGCCATAACAAAATGCCATCGATGGGTAATTTAAACAACAGAAAGTTATTTTCATACATTTCTGGCAGCTAGAAGTTCAAGATGAGGGTGCCAGCATGGTCAGTTTCTGGGGAATACTCTTCCTGACCTGAAGACAGCCACCACCTCATTGCATCCCCATGTGGCAGAGAGGGAACAAGCTCTCTGGTGTCTCCTATTATGAGGCTACTAGCCCCATCATAGGCTCCACTTCATGACCTCATCTAATCCTCTTTATCTCCAAAAAACCCATCTTCAAATACTACCCCAGTGGGGCTTTGGGCCTCAACTTATGAATGAGAGGACACAAATATTCAATCCCTAACCACCACAGTCTTGATAACCAGCTTTATAGTAAGTCTTGACACAAGGAGGTAATATCCTTCCAAATTGGTTCTTCATTTTCAAAATCATTTTGCTATTCTTTGTTTTTCTGTGTGAATTTTAGAATTAGCTTGTCAATTTCTACCCCCCAAAAAAGCAGCTGCTGAGTTTTTATTGAGTTTGTGTTAAATCTTTAGATAAATCCAGGAAGAATGGCAATTGAAGTATATTTCTATACATGTACAGGAAACACCCAAAATTAAAAATAATACCACTTGTAACAACATGAAAAATATGAAATACTTAAAAATAAATCTAATAAAACAGAGAGCTTATTCGTAGGTTAGTAGACTCGATATTAGAATGATTTCTTCTTTCTTTTTATAATAGAAGATGCTGCATACTTTTCAGGGAAATAGGTGAGGCTAGCTGACTCTGATCTTCCTAAAAAAACAAAAAAAAAAAGGCGCCAGCCCCATATGCCAGAGGTGGCGGGTTCAAACCCAGCCCTGGCCAAAAACTGCAAAACAAACAAACAAACAAAAAGCTCAGCAAGTGACTGTGTATCACCTCTGGGTGGTTTGTATCTTTCCTACTTCTGTTTTTCTCTTCCCATGGGCTGATGGGCCTGGGGGCAGCACGCTTGGCAGTGCCTCTTCAGGAGTAGACCCTTGACCAGCAGCAGCAGCATCACCTGGAAACTTGTAGAAAATGCAAATTTTTAGGTCCCATCTGTGAACTATTGAGTCAGAAACTCTGGAGCTGGGGCCCAGCAGTCTGTTTTTAAAAAACCCTCTAGCTGATTTGCATGCAGACTTCAAAGCATTGCTTAGAACCTGGTTGGCTAGGTATGTTCTTGGAGCTGAGTTACCCACTCTCCTGGGACTGCCTGCCTTCCTCTGCTCCCTCAGAGGATGGAGAAATAAACTTTGTTTGCATGAAACTTTGTAATTTTGTTGTCATTGTCTAGCTACAATTTTTTTTTTTTTTTTGAGACAGAGCCTCAAGCTGTCACCCTGGATAGAGTGCCATGGCAACACAGCTCACAGCAACCTCCAATTCCTGGGCTCAAGCGAGTT
Organism: Perodicticus potto; assembly: GCA_963574655.1. Lineage (NCBI taxonomy): Eukaryota > Metazoa > Chordata > Mammalia > Primates > Lorisidae > Perodicticus > Perodicticus potto. The sequence continues at coordinate 4,607 of CAUYRH010014408.1, forward strand.
TCTTGCCTCCGCCTCCCAAGTAGCTGGGACTACAGGCGCCCACCACAACACCCGGCTATTTTTTTTTGGTTGTAGCCGTCATTGTTGTTTGGCGGGCCGGGGCTGGATTCGAACCTGCCAGCTCAGGTGTACGTGGCTGGTGCCTTAGCCCGTTGAGCCATAGGCGCCAAGCCTAGCTACAATCTCTTAACCTATCTCTAGCTACACGTCCACTGTGCCACTATGTGATATTACACTCCTCTGGTGTCGAGAAGATTCTCTTTGAGTACCTATCTTATATACATTTTGATATTTTGAAAATTTGGATAAATAACAAAGTTATATAATATGCTACAAAGAGATAATTTTACAGATTGTCCTATATCAATCTTAACAATTACAAAACTTATACTTTCTATCATTTTTCCTTTTGCATAATTTCTTTTCCTTTAACTTTGAAGAGAAAACATGGGATTTTTTTTCCTCTCCAGACTATTTACTTTTTCCAATACACTCCCGTCACATAAGTACTTTAGTTTTCAATAGCAGCAAGAATTAACCTGAAGACTTGTTCAGGGGAAATCAAAGAGGTATGAACAGCCCTAGTTGCTGAAAGTAAGAAAAGTAATACTCTAATGTTCACAGTCAATAATTCTTCAAACAGAAAAAATAAAGAAAGAATTATGACCCGGAAAAAAGTTATTTCATATATAAAATATTACATTACTATATGATATAAAAATTTATTATTTTACATTTCTTATATAAGCTGACATATATTGTTCCAAACATATTTATGAGTATTTTACATATATATGTATTTTAAATTTATGTACAAGTACATACAAGTACTAGTACAAGTAAAAGTACAGTCCATTAATTCTTGGTGGATATTTTTCAATGGTTCATCATGAAGCCCTTCTTACAATGCTTGAATAAGCCTGTCGCACTTAACTTGGGTACTTCCTGGTGACAGGAAGATTGAAGTGGTCACAGCTCATTCGATATTCTACTTATTTGCTAAGTATCTACTCCATACCAGTAAGTCTGTTCAATTTTTGAACTGCTGTAATTGTTTAAAAGTTCTAACTCATATGGAGATGAAATCCTCCCATAAATACCTGTAACACAACTTCGCTGCAGAAACACAGTGCTGTGGGCTGGGGCTATAGACACAACTGATATCAGGAGGCTCACAGCGTCCTGGGGTAGGGACAGGAGTCTGACAACAGAGTTAGGAAACATCAGTGTGGGGAGGAGGTTGAGAAACCAGAGGAGGAAGGCTCCAGCTGACTCTGCTAAAAGCATGGTCAGGGAAGGGTTCAGAGAGAACACGGCCTTGGAGAGAGTCCTAAAATGTGAATAGGAATCAAAAGAGAAAAAAAGTTCCAGGTACCAGGAAAAGCATGGATATAAGCATGGAAGCATAAAAGAACGTGACATGTGTAAGGGACTGTGAGTAGCTCAGTATGTCCAAAATTAAAGGTGGTAGATTGGTGAAAATCTGTAAGCGTCAGGGTAGGAAGAGACTTGTACATCATGATAATGGGCTCATACTTCATTCTCCAGGGAGTGCAGAAGAATGTTATGTGAGGCAGTGACATGATTAGTTTTCTGATTTAAGAAATTACTCCAACTGAAGTATAAAGAATGAATCAGAGGAAGACAAAAACATAAGAAAGAACTGGGAGAAGACCCATGAATAGTCTATAAGCTTCTTCCCCATTTTTTCTCCTACCCTCTCTCTGTTCCTTCCTCCTGCAATAGAGACTGTCTACGCTAAGGTCGAAGTGAGGCTATAGATGAATCAACAGACGAGAGAAAAAGAAATAAAATTGTCATCAGGCTTAGTGACCCACCACCATGGGGAGTGAAGGAGGCTCTAGTTCCCCAAATTCTTCCCTACAACAACCCTTTAGTCATGGGTGAATAATTACCACATTCTTTCCCTCCCCTCTTAAACAGACCAATTCTTGCCTTTTCAACCTAAGCACAGTAAAATGCCATTGCCCAGTCCTATCTTCCAGTGTTTAATTAAGTATGGAAAGGTGCCTTATACATTGCTCAATTCAACAATCTACTCAGAACTCAATAAATAGGTAAACACATTCCTCATCAGCCTATAGGAATGTACACCAGCCCAAAGAGCTCCCTCACTGTTAGCTTGTCAAGAAAATATATTAATGTTTCTAAATCAAGAACAAAAATAAAATCACTCAGAAATAAAGTTTAACATTTCATATTTTTGGCACTTAAAATATTCTTCTGTTTGTGCCATCCCAACATGAGCATATGACTTGCAAAATGAAGTAGCCATAAATCAAGTTACTATAACACCCTCCTCACAGACATTTGTCAGGAAAAATAATTAGTATACTGGCTAAGAGTACACTAATAAAGCAGTGTATTTCATTTCATTTGGTCCTTATTCAATAACTGCAAAGAGTTCCAAAGAAAAAGACAAAGAAAATTAGAATGATCATTATCCTATACCCAGTTGTACTGGTGCAGAATATTTCTCGATTCTGGCAAAACTCCTGGACCTAATCTTGATTTTTTAACCTATTGATTCTTTCCCATCAGTGACAGACTTGTTCTTCCAGAAGGGATAGATTTCCAAATTGGCGTGAGGGAGACGAGTGGGTTAGAAACAATATTGTCATTGGCCTAGTTTTGGCAGGATTGGTGGAAAGTCAGACAACTGTTATGTTTTGGAGTTGTGGGCTAATAGTGCCCTCCGTTTTCCATTTTTGCTCCCATCAACAGAATTACCAGATGGCCAAGAAGCCACTAGAACAGAAATAATGTTCTAATGCAGTGGGAAAAGACCAATCCAGTAAATACTCTAACATCTATCTAGTGACTTAAAATAGCCATCCCAATGTTCTAAAGATGAAGAGGAAAGAAAGAGAAAATATAGCAGGAACCCTTTAAGCTTTATTCCTTTTACCCGAATACCTGGTCTTTTTAGAGCAGTAAATTTACCAGAGATCCCAACACTCAGAATATCTCACCCACCCACCCAAATACCGAAAGTTATACCCCAGTGTTATAAGTGCCCAAAAGATTTATACGACTCTTCCTATACTTCCCAGAGATTCTCTATCAGTAGATCCAGGGTGGAGGAGAGGGAGCTGTAATTTTGCTTTTTACTTTTTTTTTTTTGAGACAGAATATCAAGCTATCACAGCAAACTCAAAGTTTCAAGCGATCCTCTTTACTCAGCCTCCCAAGTAGCTGGGACTACAGGCGCCTGCCACAATACACAGCTATTTCTTTTCTTGTTGCAGTTGTCATCATTTCAGCTGGCCAGAGCCGGGTTTGAACCTGCCAGCCTTCGTGTATGCGGCCAGCGCCCTACCCCCATGAGCTACAGGCGCCCCCAGGATCTCCAATTTTAAAAAATCCTTCCAGATGATTCTGATGGTCACATGGGGAATAATTTTAAAAAACAATCTGGTGTCTATCTGTAGGAGGAATTTTCAAATGTGGTGCTGGACATAGAGTAATTGATTGGGTAACTTTTTACATACATCTTCTACTCCCACTCCAAGCTTCTTCCAGGTCTTCTAGTGACTATAGAGTGAAGTAGAGAACAGAACCAACTCTGTTTGGAATGAAGAGTCAGGAACCTACTTGTAGAAACAAAAAATAATAATAAAGTAAAAACTCCCTCTGGATGACGGGAGGTCGCTTGGAGAGCACAATGTGTATTGCTTCAGTGTGTCTGCATGGAAGGCTCTGACTTCACCAAAATGCAATATGTAATAAAATTTCATTTGCATCCCATGAGTATACACAAATTCAAAATAAGTGGAAAAATTAAATTCTCCCTCTCTGATAGTGTGAACATGTAGAACTCATTTGGTACAATTATAAAACCACTGTCTTCTTCACAATCCACCTCAACCCTGGTTCATTCTACGGGGAAAATTCTTCCTCTGCTCCTGGAAGAAATTAAGGTGAAACTTGTTTTTCCCTCCATTCCCACTTGACTTTCACCATACATCTTGAGCCTTTTCTGATGAGGTTTCCTTGCCCTCCCTATAACAACCACTTGTGTAGAATTTGTGGCAGTTCAAGAGCACCTTTCTCTCTCACACATGGTCTACACTTGATCCATGAAAAAGACTCACATGTCATTCCCTGTCCCATCAGTAAAGCAGGAAGCACTTACCAGAGCCTCTTGCTTTTAGGTGCTTCAAGTACGTGTCAGGTACCTGTCCACTTGTCCTCTAAACAATAGGGAACCATATGAAGGTAACCAATTATAATTTTGAAGCCCAATTTACTTGACTTGAGGTGAAAAGGAAACCCCTCCCCCATTTTACCCCCATGAGGAGAGAGTATGAGCAGCATACTAAAAACTATTTTAAAAATCGGCCCTTTAATCTCCAAGCAACACCTCTTGATCTCTTCAATCTCTTTCATAGACTGAAGGTAGAGGATCTACAAAATTAGATTATAGCTACAATATTCTCAAAATGGTATGTGATGCATCTATTGGCTTGAGGCCCTTAAATGGAACAGGGATTTCTTTTTACATTTTAGTGGCTAAAACCCTAGTCCTCTGGACTGCCACATTGAGAAGGTCAATGGATTTCCATTAGAGGATCTGAACATGCCCGATATTCTGTTGGTTCTTTGACATTTGAAGTCTGGGCAGACTGGCAGTTCCCATTTGCCAAAGAGCAATTACTTCTGTAGCAGTTAGGTCTGGAATCATGTTGCCTGTTTGAATAAAAAGCAGTTATCTGCACAAGACAACATTCAACCAGTGCAGACACGGAAGAGTAAATAAACAACCCATGTTTCATCAATCAGACAAAGCACCAAATTTCATAGTAGATAAAGATTCTAAGTGTGTTAAAGATTACAAGACTATAATCATAAGAATACTGAAGAGATCTGTTAATTAAAGCCAAAATCTGGAAATATAAGCTGAAGTTATTATGATTTATATTATAATAGAAAAAGAACAGAGGGGCAAAGGGAGAAAAAGAGAAGGAAATATTAAAGGGCAAGGTGGAAAACAAAATCATACAAATTTAGATCAAGAATTCTAAAAATCAACTCATTTAATATCTATGTTTTACATAATACAGTAACCATAGTTATAAGCAACCCTACTGAGAATTCACTATCTTTTAAGCAACTTATATATGTAATTTCATTTCATCATCACATGGCTGTGATTAATTAGCATTTCGTTTTCAGGTCTTCACTCACTCCCTTTCCCTGCTGTGTAACTTTATGCTGCTCTGTAGTGGGCAGAGGACACTTCTCCACCCCACTGTGGTCAGACTTGACCATGGGACAAGCTTTGATCAAGGGAATGTTAGCAGATGTACCTCAAATAGAGAAGTTAAGTCTGTTTTCTAATTTTATAAATTGTGTGATTTGATGTGTCATCCTGCATTCTTGAGATTGGTGCTGGCCCAAGGAGAATGAAGAAACATATGGAGCAGACAGAAACTCAACCTGGAGCCTAGAGCCAAGCTAACCGATGAGCATCCTGAAGCAGATATGCCCCCAACAAACTTTCAGACCCATAAGTTAGGAAAATTAATGCTTGGAAAGTCTGACATATGATATTATTTTAACAACAGCTGACTAATACAGAGGCCTAGACAAAGATAAAGGTCTACATGGTCTACACTTGATCCATGAAAAAGACTCACATGTCATTCAAGACTGAAATAAACAGTCACAGACCCAGTTTTTCCCCATACTATTTATTTGTCTCAATTTAAATACCTCAGCTCTAACCTGTGCTCACTACTAGAAGTTAAAGATTTTGTTTTGAAAAAAGTTCTGTACTTGTAAGGAGCTCCAAGAAGTTTTGAATTACTAAAGGAACTAAAAATTATACACACTCTCTTTTTTTGGTAGTTGTTTGTCTGAGGTGTAAAAACAAACAAATGGACATCTATAGCTTAACTCACACAACACATCAGCTTCAGGAAGGACAACATTTAGCAGATAAGCTGGGGTTTTCATGCAAAATGGGCTGTCAACTTCCAGAATTAGAAGCAAATTAGAAGCATATAAAAACAGCAGCATTAATCAATAAGTGTTTATTGAGTGCTTATGCAATATTAGCCCAAGGAAAAAGGTGGCAGCTGGGAGACAGTTTGAGGAGAGGCTAAAGATAAAAGCATGAGTAAGATACTTTCCCCTGAGAAATTTTTCTGCCATTCTAACAAAACCTAACAGTTGCAAATGCATAGTTTAAAACTTCAAAGCACTCAGAACTGCATGGGAAGTCATAATTTCTTTCAAAAATAAATGTCAAATTTGCTAAAAAGTATAAATATCTACTCTCCCCCAAAATAAAACCTATAGCGAACATCAATTCAATGGTTAAAAGTTAAAAGCACAAACTGCAAAATTAGAAACAATGCAAAAATGCCTGGTATCATTACTTGTCTTCACATTATACAGAATATCAAAGTAAGTGAAATAAGAAAGAAAAAAGAAGTAAGGAACATGAGGTTTAGCAAAGAAAAAAATTATTATTCACAGAACATCTGATTGTATATGTAGGGTGGCCAAGTTTGTGTGCAATTTAAATAGTTACAACTCTGTATAGAAAACTCAAAAGAATATATAAAGTATTAGAACTATGAAAATGTTTTTAACAAGGTAACTTAATATTATTAGTGTGAGGATCAACATAGAAAGCCAACTGCACTTTCATATTCCAAGAATAAACTGACAGAATATATAACTTCTTAAATACCACTTTAAAAACCAAAAATAGAAAAAAGTTGTGTTTAGCAAAAGTTTTGCAAGATTTCTATGAAGAAAAAAATAACACTTTCCTGGACGGTATTAGAGATGAGTTAAATAATTTAGAGACATACCATGTTCATGGATTATGTGAACATGTGTTATCACAATGTCAATCACCCTCAACTTGTTCTATATATTCAATTTAACTCCAATCTCAGTCGAGTAAGAGACATAAGCATTTTATGAAACATTAAAGGCAACTTTTAAAAAATCACATATAAATTAATAGATGGATAGAGAGATTATGGATAGTTATATGACAAAGCAATATAATAAAATGTTAATTACAGAAACTAGGTGGTAGGTTCATGGGTGGTTGTTTACTGTAAAATTCTTTCAACATTATTTTTGAATTTTTCATAATTAAATGTTGAGAGAAAATTGTATAAAATAGCCAAGGGCGAGGCATAGCCCAGATGCTCCTGAAAAAGAAGAATCAAGTGCATTACTCCATGGAAAAACTTTGGATAAAAGTTATAATTAGTTAATCCAATGTATTATTAGTGTGGGAATAAAAAAATGAATCAATGAATTGTGATAGGGAGTAGGCATTTATGAAAACCTGATTTATGTCACATATGACATTATATATCCCTGGGGAACAAAGAAACTATTCAATAAATGGTGTGAGAAAAGTTGGTTATCCACATGAAAAAGAATAAAAATGTTAACGACAAAACAGAAAAAATGTATGAGAATTTTTTTAAACATCTTTATAAAATGAAAAGTTTTTAGAAAATATGACAAAAACCATAACCAAGGAAAAGACTAATCAATTTTATTACATTAAAATTAAAAGCTGCAGTTCAACAAAAGATGGCATTAAGAGAGTAAAAGATTGTTCCGCAATCTGGCAGGAGTTCTTTTCGATTCATATAACCAAGAACAGATTAATATCCATATTTTATAAAGTACTTTTATAAATCCTTGAGAAAAAGACAAACAACCTTACAGAAAACACGAGCCAAAGACACAAACAGGCATTTCAAAGGCAATGAACCAGGAATAGACCATAAACCTGTTAAAACACCATCTAGTCATTAGTTGCAGGTGAAATGCAAATCAAAACGACAAGGAGATTCAGACTGGAAAACATTTATAATTCTGACAGCATCATGTGTTGGTGAGAATGTGGAGCATAAGGAATGCTCTTACAGTAATTATTGAATGTGTAAATTGGTACTACTCCTTTGGAAAACAATACGACAATATCTAATAAAATGAATCTTGCAAATGCTTTGTGACCAAGCAAATCCGTTCCTCTTGCTTATGACAAAAGAACATGAATTTCACACCAGCAGTGTTTGGAATAATAAAAACTTAAAAACCAAATTTTTCTTATGGTAAAATAAACAGAATAGTGGTTTATTTATATAATTGAGTACTATATAACTGTGTAATATATGAACTATGATCACATATCTCAAAAATATAATGTTGAGCCAACAAGACACAAAAAATATATAGTAAAGCCACTTGCAAGAATGTTCATAACAGGTAAGATTAAATAATATATCACAGTAAACTCTTTGTTATCCAAAACTCAAGCAGCCAGCAATGCTGCCCATCCAGAAAAAAAAGAACACCAGAGTTCAAACTCGGTGCACGGTGCAGTCAGTAAGCCAATGCTTTGTGTATCACTCCTGGGGCTCCCATGTGTTTTAAATACTAATGTGTGTTACTTGAAGTTAAAAATATATAGTGGAGTTGAAAATTGTTGACTGCCATTTAACTAAACTTATATACTGCATTTACAAAGCTGATTTATAATACAGTAAAACTGTATTAAGGGAAGTGAGGTTTGTCTTTATTTGTCTTAATTTGCTTTTAGTTAGTATATTTCAATATTAATATCAATACAGAGTTTATGGTATGGTATGAAGTATTGAATTAATTAGGACTATTTTTAATAGTAACTCTTAAGCAACTGGAAACTACATTTATCTTTAATCTACCAGTCTCCGTGGGTGCCAGATAGCAGGGAGATTGCTACATTTAGGAACTTATAGAAACTAAAAAAATAAACAAAATATTATTATTTTTTTTCTTTTTTGTAGTTTTTTTTTTTTTTTTTTAGCCGGGGCTGGGTTTGAACCCGCCACCTCCGGCATATGGGGACGACGCCCTACTCCTTTGAGCCACAGATACCGCCCAACAAAATATTATTAATATAAAATGTATGGGGGTAGAGAGATAAAGATACAATTTGGAATGAGCATAGAGTAAAGATAGTGAACAATTTTTTAATTGGTTACATGTATATGAATGTCCATTTTATTATATTAATAGTTTTAAAACTGAATACATACATGCTACTTTATATTCAGTATAATGTACAAATCAAACAAAAAGACTTTTCAGCAAGTCCAGAGGCATAAAGAGAAGCAAGAATGTAAAAGTCCTCTCAAAATGAAAGGAACAAGCAAACTCCACCGGAAATACTAACAATTTTAGTGACCCTCAACTTAAAAAAAAAAAAAAACAAGCTAAATCAAACGTATAAGCACTGGCTTAGATTGCACTTCTATAAAGTATAATCTAGAAACTTGGAACTCCCACAGGAATTCATGAAGACTTATTTATCCCCCCAAAATCTATAAATTATGGCAAAGTATAGCTTTCTGTCCCAGGAAAGCAAGGGAGAGTAAAAATCACCAAATATCCTTTTGTCCTTGCTCAGTTCCTTCTTTTCTTTCCTTCATTTCTTTCCTTCCTTCCTCCTTCCTCCCTTTCCTTCCATTTTCTTCTCTCCCTCCTTCACTCTAACCTTCCTCTGTCTTTCTGTAGTAGTTTTCTATTACTACATAACAAACCACAAAAAAAATAACAGCTTAAAACAGAACAACATGGCCAGGTGTTGTGGCTCATGTGTATAATTCTAACAGGATTGTAAGAGGCCGGGGTGGGAGGATTGCTTGAGATTAGGAGTTTGAGACCAACCTGAGAAAGACCGCATCTTGACTAAACATAGAAAAATGAGCCCTTGTTGGGGCAGGTGCTTGTAATCCCAGCTACTCACAAGGCTGAGGCAGGAGAATTGCTTAAACCCAGGAGTTTGAGGTTACAGTGAGCTATAATGACACCACGGCACTCTACCTTGGACAACAGAATGAGAATCCTGTCTCGGAAAAAAAAAAAAAAGTTATTATTTCACAATTTCTGTGGGTCAGAAGCCCAGGACAAATGAACTGGGTCCTCAGCTGAGGGTCTCACCCAACTCAAGGCAAAATATTGGCTAGGAGTCTGACCTCATCTGTGCCTCGGTGTGCTTTTCCAAACTCATTCAGGTTGTTGGGAGAATTTAGTTCCTTGCAACCATAGGTCTGAGCTCCCAGTATTCTCACCATGTGTTGGCTCCGTGCAATTTTCAGTGTCCAGAGGCTTCCATAAGGTCCAAGGCACCTGGCTCTGGTACAGAATGGAGCTTACTTCCTCAAAGCCAGCAGGAAGATCTCTCTCCTGCTTTAAATCTCTCTAACTCAGTGTTTTTCAACCTTTTATATCTCACAGCACCCTTGAACCTCTAGTTAAAATTCCACAGCACACTAAAGTGATGTTAATCAAAAAAAGAGTAAAAAAAAGAATATACTTACAGTGCTTCGAACTTCTTTTGAAAATAATTTAATTAATGATCTTTAAAAATTTTTGCAACACACCTCAGAGCCTCTCACAGCGCTCCAGTGTTGAAAATCACAGATCTAACTTCATTTAAGAGTTCACCTGATGAGGTCAGGGTCTCCGAGGATAATCTCCGTTTTGATTAACACAGATTCCATTGATTAGGGACCTTAATTACAGCCAGAAACCACAAATTATTTAAAATGCCTGCAGCATAGAGGGACAGCTGGCATTGAGTGGGAGAAAGGGAGAGAAATAAAGGCTGAGTCATGGATGACTTTGCAAACCACATATGGAATGTGGCCTCCATCCTAGCAACAGACCAAAATCACTGAAGGACTGAAGGCTTTTAAGAACAAAAATGGTAGAATCTACTTATTGGATCTATAATTTAGAAAGATGGCTCTCAGAGACAGAAAGAGGATGAGTCACAAGTATTTGTAGGATGAAGGGGAGCATATGACAAAAATAACTCTAGAAGCTGCCCCCCAAAGTACTGTAGCATGCTCTCAAAAATTCTTTAATCTGAAAAACAATCACTGAGTACCTATTTGATTCCAAGAAGGAAGAAAATTCACATACCTCTCCCCATCTAGCCTTCTACAAATGTACGTGCGTGGCTTTTGATAAAATAGCTGCAAGACAGCAAAAGTCAAAATGCCAAAGAGGAATAAAATTTCAGGAGAAGTTTAGCACCCCAAAATCTATGCCACATCTTCATCGATAGTTTCCAGTTTGGATAAAAAGCCGTTCTTGAATTTTCTTGAAGTCAAAGGGATACGGGGAACTTGGTCAATTACAAAGTGATTGTGTCCACAGGATAAATTGTTCAAGAGAAGAACAATATTCTAGGAAGTGAGACTGAGCAAAACCTTTCACATGGATCCTCAGCATTATTTTAAGTAGCACAAGAGACCTGGAAGGAGCCAAAACAGAGAAATGACCAGAGCATCATTGGGTTTGCTAAAACAGGTCTCCTGATGAAGAAAGACAGAATATATCTCTTCAGAGAGGAGAAGCAAATCCCAGCAATGAATTTATCTCTATAATAGACGTTCGATTACTTCTCATCTGATTTGTCAACAGGCTTGGGAGTTATCTTGTGATTGGAGCACCCCACTTGTATAATAAATTGCTGATGTCATCTCTTGCCTAACTTGTAAATCTTGAACCTTTTTGGGGATTAACTACTTGCTAAATTCATTTATCGATATTAGAACCAGGTTTTTAGAATGATGCCCTCCAAATCCCAAGAAACCTTTTAGAGATCATTCCAGACTAAACTCCAGTGGGTGGCATCAACACAAGTGATTAATCGGGGGTATCTAAAATCTGGAGGAGATACTCACAGACATTTCCCCCCAAATGATGATATAAATCAGCTATTAATCAGCGTGAGAGAACAGATGCCCTGATACTCCTCATACGTAATGAAATATTTCCGATTAATATTTGAACAGCCATGGGAATTCTGTTCTGCATTAGTACCAGAGGTTTTAACAAGTGTATTAGACCCCTCCATGTTGCAAAACATCATTTATTAACTCAACATTTTTTAATCACACAAGAAGCATCAGTAGCAGCAGCAGAATCAAACCTCAAATCCAGAGTGAATTAGTCATAGCTTTTCTGTGATGCTGTTTTGTAAAAACAGCTTTAGCTCACATTTCCTGTCCCAGGGACCTGCACTGTTTGAGCTGTACACGGCGTATATGCCGATTCCAGACAGCTCCTCTCTCTCGATCTTCTTTCTCCCTTGTCTGTTTATAGCTTGGGGTGCTATCTCAAGGCCTTGGAGGCATTTCATCCAAATATCCGCATTCACACAAAATGTTCCAACACCTTCCCAGTACAATCCTTGACATTTTCTCTTTCCTCCCTGAGTACCACGTACTGTGAACCTGCTTCTTCTTACATCTGAACTGGCAGCTGGGCTGGTGAGTGGTCCCTTCAGATTCTCTACCTCCTCTAAAACAAACTCCTGGCCTCAGTTCATAACAGGTCTGATGATGCCCTAGGTAAAGTGCCACCGAGACTTTGCTTTCCACTGAAGGGGACACGGGAGACCCAAATGGGGGTAAAAAAATGACTTGTGCCCTATCAAAGTATTCCCAGATTCCCTTAACTATACTTTATGGAATTATTCTCTTTGAATTCTCTACACCAGTGGTGAGCAATCTTTTCTTTTTCCCTTGGGGGCTACTAGCTTGCAGTATAATCATTTAACTGGGGATCATAACAATACAGGTCATTCTAATTCTGTTTGTTTTATGAGCATCTGGTAAAGTTAGCATTACAAAGGATCTATGGTTACCAGGCCCTGTATGGAACAGCTCAAGCGCATTACTTGCACCAGTCTTTACAAAAATTCTGTGAGATGTGTTCAATTACCAATCTCCATTTAAACAGGAGGAGAGTGAGGTATTGTGCGTGTAAGGTAACCTGCTCAAAGCTAGTGAGTGGCAAGACCAGGAGTCAGCCCCAAAGCCTGGGCTGTCCTTCTTCATGGCTGCCATCTCACTCACCAGCCCTTCTGTCGGTCCTAGAGTCACATGGATGCATAAACTGATGTTTCTGGTCTGCTCCCATCTGTGGGTTAACTTGCAAGAAAAAATGTTAAAAGATATTACAGAGCTAAGAACAGAGTGGTGGTCCATCCTGGAGGATGGGAAGAGCTAACTCAGCCTACAGGATTGAAAAAATCCTCCCCAGAGAGGTGGCAATGGAGCCGTGAATGAGCTGTTGAGTATTCAAAACAAAACAGGCAATGTACTAAATCACAATGTTAGAAAAAGGCATGTGCCAAGAGAGGCAAGGGGGCTTGGCATGATGGCAGTAGAGGCTGGGAGGGTGGGAGGTGGAAGAGAAGGATAGTGGCAGGAGATGGAAAAGGTTAAGTTAGACTCTCATCGCAATGCTTAGAGGTCTAGATATTATGTTTCAGGCAAGTGAGCCCAATGTGTTTGAGCACCAGTGTAGCATTATTAAGGCTGACTTTTTTTTTAGGAATACCTACCAATCTAATACAAGTGGGGGAAATGGAAATCAGAAGAGAGAAAAACCAGGAGCAGAGGCACCTGTTTAAAACCTGGGACAACAGGGAGACCAAGAGGTGGAGAAGGCCTGGGCAACATCAGCAGACGTGCAGGTGGAAAGGAAGGGCCAGACGAGATAAGATACATGTTAAAATTTCTCCATGCCACTCATCACCATCTTCTATAGCCTGCATTTACTTATTGATTTGCTTATTTTCCCCACTAGAAACCCCACTAGATTGTAAGTTTCACAAGCGCAGGAATTTTTGCTGAATCCCTAGTACTGAGGACACTGCCTCACAGAACCTCCCTAAATATATTTAGAATAAATGAAACCAACCGAAAGGAATTAGGAATCAGCTGGATGTAACAGACGAGAGCATGAGATGCTTGAGAGGTGACTAAAATGCCTCGCCTGGGAACTCAATGGATGGTGTGGAAATCAAGAATACAAAACAGAACCGTTTTGAGGGATCTGTAGGATTCCAAATGAACTCACATGTGGGACCTTCAAAGGTTGGGACTGAAGCACAGGAGAAAAGACTGGTTTCAGAGATGTTGGTGTCATCAGTACAGTTAGAGGTGGGGCTGAACCCAGACATGAATAAAACCAGGAAGGGACCCAAAGACAGCAGGGGAGAGGGAGAAGGGTAGGGAAACCACAAGCAAAGGCAAAATTCACAAGATAGGAGAAACTAGAAAAAGAAACAAGGGAGAGAAGGATGTTCCTAGGGATGCCAGAGTAGAGAACCCCGAAAAGCAGAGCCTTGAGCATTTGGGGAATAATTTATGCTATGGGCGATTTATATTTGGAAACTAGATGATCATTACAATCTTACACAGGAGGTAGGAATAAGGCTACCACCAGTTCACTGCCCCGTTGTGTAGACTAGAAAAAGATACCCCTTATTGGCGAGGTACCAGGGCACAGGGACTATCAGGAGAGCACCCCCTGCCCCTGAGCAGAGTTCCTCTGCTCAGAGCACAACCTGCCCGGCATCATGCCAGGAGGGGTCATTGCTAAGAATTAGGCAAGGAGTATTTTTAGAATAGTGAGACCAGAATGCAATGACCAGTGGAGAAATCAACCCAAAAGGATGGAGTAGAGATAGAAAATGGAGTACAGTACAGGAGGAAATAGAAAAAAATACTCTTTGGAGGTAAAAGAATGTGGTAAAGGTTTGAAATGGAGGACAAGAAAATGGATTAGAGACCAGAAAAATGATGATCCAGTCTGTATTAATAGCTCACCAGAGTCTGGATACTGGTGCTACAAATTTACAGATATATAATTTTTTTTTCCTACAATAGGAAGCCCAGCAATAGGAACAAAGAAAGTAAATGGTTAGCTTCATCTTAACTTTTTTAAAATAATAATTACAAAATGTTTCACCACCCGTTTTAAAAGTTGACAGAAAAACCCAGACTGTGGGAAACTGTAGCAAAAAAAAAATTTCAAAGTTGAAATAAGAGAGAAAGTGAGAATCTGTAGAATAAAAAACATTAAGAGAAAAATCAACCAATCACAATATGTGGACTGTTTGAAAACTGATTCAATGGACAAATTATAAAATAAATTTTCATGGGTGTGAAAGGGCAGTTAGAAATTTGATCACTAGCTGGATTTTGTAGTATTAAAGAATTAGGAATATTTTTAGGAGCAATGCTGGCATTGTGGTTATATTTAAGAGTCCTCATGAATGAGAGGTACATACAGAGATATTTGCAGATGAACTCATTATAGAACTGGAACTTGCTTCCAAATAATATGGGAAGCAGGAAAATGAATGAGATATAGGTGAAATGAAAGAGGCCACAAAAACTTTGAAGCTGGATGACAGCCACTGTAGCATTCATTCTATTAGGTCACTAAATATGAGATGTCCAATCTCAAGTCAAAAGTGGAGTTTGCTATATATCAAACAAGAAGCAGTGCAATTAAATATTGACACAGTTTTACCATCTTAAAGGTACTGTGCCTACGCCAGCAGCAAAGATGCCTGGAGAGAGAGTGGCAATGAAATCACAAAAGGCATTTTCCACAGCTTGTTGAGAAATATTTTTTCTTGCAAAAAGTGGCTCAAAGCCTGAAAGAAGTGGTAGTCAGTTAGTGTAAAACCTAGTGAAGACGGTGGAGGACAGAGAACCTCCCAAGTCCAGCTTATGTAGGTTGAGCCGTGTTGTTTGGGTGACATGTGGTTGAGAGTTGTCTTGCAAGAGGATTGGCCTGTCTCCATTGACCAATCTCATGTGCTTAATCTCAGGCATCCACACCATGTCGTCCAGCTGGCTGCAGTCGGCATCCCCTGTAATGGACTGACCACATTTTATGAAGCCGTAGTGGGTAATACCAGCACTGGACCACCCAACAAACAACATGAGCTTTTTTTTCATGAATATACAGTTCGGGATTATGTTTCAGCACTTCATTTTTATCCAACCGTTGTGCTGAACACGTGCAATTGTCAAAAAGAATCCACTTTTCTTCACCCATAACAATATGACGTAGAAACAGTTTATGTCATGGCAGTAAAGAAAGGCGCGCTTCCAGCCGATGTCTCTTCTGACACTAATTTAATTCAGGCAGAACCCATCTATCAAGCTTCTTTACCTTGCCGATTTGTTTCAAATGGTCCAATATTGTTGGAATAGTAACGTCAGACCTTGCTGCTAATTCACACGTAGGTTGAGATGGGTTCTCTGCCACTACAGTTTTCAGGTCATTATTATCCACCTTGGTCTCAGGTCACCAGGTGGTTCATTTTCAAGATTAAAATCATCACAACAAAACTTCTCAAACCATCAGTGTTCTGGGCATTCATCACACACATCCTTCCCAAACACTTCGTTGATATTTTGAGTTATATATGCTACATTGGTTCCACAACAGAACTCACATTTGAAAATAACATGAATTTTTTGCTTCTCCATGGTTTCACAAAAATCACTTTTAAAAATATGAAAGATAATCACAAACCAATTATATACCTTCACAATAAAAATAAAACACGAAGTGTCAAAATGAAATATCAGAGATATTAAATGCCAAACTTAGTACTTACAGAAATCTGACATTTCATAGTTAATAACCTAATATACTATTCTGCGTATTTTCCTATACGTTTCAGTTTTCCTGTAATAAATTTTGTTTTATTTGGTGACAAAACTAAATCCTACTCAGTGAATAATGGAAAAATCACATTAGTACTAAAGACGGCCAGTGAAGGCGACAAGATGAGAAATGAAGGAGAGGAAAATAATTTAAAAGAAGGACACGTAAATCTGAAAAAAAGGCAGAAAAATTTAAAAGACTAAAGTACAGAGGGTAAAGGCATAAACACAAACAGAAAAGAATGGCACAGCCAGAGCGAAAGCAAAGCCATTCGAAGACAGACTCGTGAAATTACATTACCACCTTGTGGTCTTTTCGGATATTGCCCCTAAATACTCAAAGGATGCTGTTTCTACACACCTGTAAGCATTTGTGGGGGCAGCCGGCCTGTCCTTGGACCAGGTGTAACTTAGTCAAAGGCCAGCTTCAGCCTGGAGTTTCTTATCCATGACGGAAACTTCTTTGATTCTTCTAATATTTTCAGACTCTACTTCCACTTGTCATCAGGTCTCAAGATTTACTAAATTTTATTGTCCCAAGTTTCCCATTTTATATATTCTGGGTTAATTCCTTAATTGGGTATTTCAGGACTTCATGGGGAAAAAAACAAAAGAACAGCTCCTTGTTCACCTTGTGCAAACCCTTAGCAGTCTCTTGCTTTTGGTTTCATCGTACCTTCTTTTCACCATTATATCCCCAGCCTGACATGTCTTAATTCCCAACTCCTTTATTTCCTTCAGCATTCTGTTCACCTTTCTCGTACCTTCTCTGAATCTGTAATCTCTTCACACAGCACAGCTCCACAAGACAGGAAGGGATTGGAATGTGGAACCAAGGAAATCAATCTGAGGCTAATTTTCAGGCAGACGACCCAAGCCTGAGCGTTCTCCCTCTCACACTCAGTAGCCCCAATACTGTTACCATCACCCTGTTATCTTTTAAATTCACCCTCCCATGCACCCACTTCCCTCCTGATGGACTCCCCCTCCATCCAGTCCATCACCCCTCCGATGGGTCCCCCACACTGCATCCAGTTGCTCCCCCTAAATGCACTCTGGTCATGTGACTCTGCTTCATCTCTTCCAGCTCTTCTTAACACCCACCGAAAAGAACCCCCAACACCCCACCTCTTCATATACGATTTCTTCTGTGTTCTAGACTCCCTCACTGCTGGTCCCCTAACAGAGGGCAACAGAGGGTCCTCAACAGGCTCTGCCCCAGTCCCATTGGGCTACCTGCAAAGCCATCAAAGCCATCAAAGCCATCACATGCCCCGTGCTTCCCGGTCATGGAGCAGGCCTTTATCCCTTGTCTGAAAACCCACTTTGAGTAACTGTTAATCTTGGTTTGTCTTAATTCAGACTTAACACTCATGGCTGGCCTCACTTCCCAGCGGAGTGTTCCCACAGCACGTTCACACTGACTCCCTGTGCTGTAGTGATGTGTTTATCAGGCTCTCTCTAACCCCTGCCTGCAGCTTCCTGAAACCAGGTGGACAGTAGATGGGAACTGTGTCACATTGACATCAACATTCCCAGAATCTCGCATACTGCCCCGCGAGGTGTGGGGATGTAATGGAGATTGGCTGCCTTCCACTCTGCAGCTATTCATAGGGCTCTGGTCTCTGATAGAGTGGGTGGCTAGAACTTTAATAAAAAAATAAAAATATATTGAGCCTTATTATATTGGGCATGTATTTTTCAATGATACTTAGCCAGTGTTAGCAAGGATTCTCTCTTAAATCTCAGGTAAGAGTAAAAAATTGTCTTGTAAAAGTAAATACAACAAAATATATCAAAAATATGCATATTATTAGACACAGAATAATTCCAGGCATTGAAATTGGCAGTGGGCACAAAGATTTAGATATAAGAATGTTTGTTACTGCAGGGTTAATTAAAAAAAAAACTAGAAACCTAAGTCAACCAGAATAGGTGCTCACCAAAGTAAATTGTGGTATAATCTATAAGGAAATTCTAGGTTGCCATTAAAAATGAAAGGGCGGTGCTTGCGGCTGAGTCAGTAAGGCACCGGCCCCATGTACTAAGGGTGGGGGGTTCAAACCCAGCCCCAGCCCAACTGCAACAAAAAAATAGCCGGGAGTCATGGAGTCATGGCAGGCACCTATAGTCGCAGCTACTCGGGAGGCTGAGATAAGAGAATCACCTAAGCCCAGGAGCTGGAGATTGCTGTGAGCTGTGAAGCCACAGCACTCTACCGAGGGCAATAAAGTGAGACTCTGTCTCTACAAAAAAAAAAAAAAAAAATGAAAGTGAAGGTAATCCCTCTGAAAAGGAAAAGCAAATGCTGGTATGACTCACTCACACACAACACACACACCTGTGCGCAACAAAAGAAAACACACATTCTCCAAAATGAAAATGGCATTATAAAGAATTCAATTAACTTATCTTTAGTTTCTGATTTTTCTACAGTGAACAGGCACTGCCTTTATAACAATAAGGGGGGGATTAAAGATTAAATTTTTTTAAGAAGAAGAAGAGAAGAAAAGAGGCTGATCCCTGAAGCCACCAAGAAACAAGAACATGGGAAGCTGGCCTGAATTTAAAAGAACGTCTGAATCTTAATAACAGAAAGGCCTGTGAGGTTTTACAGAAGGTTAAGCCAATTGGTCAGGTGTGACTTAGTGTCAAGTGCTCAGATCAATATGTATTTGAGGTCAGTATCAGTGAATGGAAATGATTTGGAGAGGATGGGGCTGGGGGGGCAGAGGTGATGCCTGTCAATATTGAGTCATGCAATTCACATAACCCTTCCTGCCTTTGTTGCCCAGCCCCACCCCACCACTTGGCCTCCGTTCTTACTGCAGGGACCTGGAGAATACTAAAGACTTCCTTTATTCATGGAGAGTGGGAGGGATGTCTGTGGAGCCATCTATGCCATATGCCTGCCCCATCTTTCTGGATCAGCATCTTTAGACCGGGGTTTCCCTCCCCTAATTAATTCTTTCCAAATGCTTAGAAATTTAGTTGAGTTTAGATTTCATCAAAATTTTCTATTGATCGATTTACACAGGAAATCTTCAGTACAAAGATGCTCTAATGTAGAATATTGGTGTAGGGAATTCTCTTGTTCAAAAAGTTTCCCACTGAAACCATACGAGATGAAAGATGAAAGGGAACAAAAGCAGAGAGCCAGAGTACACTAATTTTTCATGGACCTCAAGTATGAAGTTGAAATAAGAATGGTGCAGGTAAAGGGAAATATTTACTATTGTTTCTATTTTTTTTTTTTTTTTTTTTTGCATTTTTGGCCGGGGTTGGGTTTTGAACCTGCCACCTCCGGCATATGGGGCCGGCGCCCTACTCCCTTGAGCCACAGGTGCCACCCCTGTTGCTTCTTTGTTTTAAGGGAAGAAGAGACTTTAACATCCTCAAGTTGTTAAAGGAGAACTATTTAAGAAGGAAAGGAAGGCACAAAGGGAGGGCCTGGTATTGAGTGGGATAAAGAGCCTCTCCACTTAGGTGATGAAGAGGATGTGTAATGTTTGTAGCTTTGAAGGTGGAATGTGGTAGTTTTTTGGTTTTTGTTTTTTTTGAGACAGTGTCACTATGTCGCCCTTGGTAGAGTGCTGTGGCATCACAGCTCACAGCAACCTCAAACTCTTGGCCTTAAGCAATTCTCTTGCCTCAGCCTCCCAAGTAGCTAGGACTACAGGTGCCCACCACAATGCCTGGCTATTTTTTTGTTGCAGTTGTCATTGTTGTTCAGCTGGTCCAGGCTGGGTTTAAACCCACCAGCCTTGGTGTATGTGACTGGTACCCTACCCATGGTAGGGCGCTGCCCATGGTAGAAGTTTTTACTTGATTCTTTGTGAAACTAAAGGTAAGATCAATTGCTAGAGAAAGAAGGGTCAGATGGTGGTTTTCAAAGCATCATATATTTTTAGAAAAGCCACAGGAGATAGTGTCCTCTTGGGAAAGACTCATTATCATAGGAGGTTTCTCCAGGAAGCAAAGACTGAGAGTGGAGAGTACCGACGTTCATCAGGAAGTAACAATGGGAAGGAGGAATCGTCTCACAAGGGCTTGGTGCTTTTTATGGTCAGCTGGTCAGACCTCAAGAAGCAGAGATCAGACTGAGTAGGCAGGAATTCATGTCACTGAGCCCGCCCGTAGCCTCTGCCCCTGCTAACATGGTCTTCATTCATCAACCCATCAGGCTAGCCCTGGGGCGGCACTGATAAAGCCTAGCGAATATCAGGTGGCCACATCATTTTGTCTATTTAGTTGTTTGATGCCTCTTCCCTGGAGGATTCTATCTGGGGTGTGTTCATGTATGATAGGAAGATCTTTATGCTTTGTACCCACCCCTGTATGTCCAACTGTATGTCCTTATCTTGTCACTGATCTTCAAACCTTTCTTCCTTCTTTCTCTAACCAGCTCAACACTGCCCATGAGCTCTTACATAGTATAACATCCTTCCATACAAACAGGATAGCCTCTCAAACCACCCAAAACTCCCTTCACTGGGAATATCTTCATTACTGTCTTTCAAGACCATCCTGAGCACAGCAGTAATTTAGCTGCTATCCACACCTAGCTTACATCCATTGTTGACCCAAATCATTATATATGCTGTCCCTTGTTGACAAAGCCAACCTACTTATAAACCAAGCTCAGGTTTGGGGTTTTTTTTTTCTTTTTGTTCAGCTAGTCATGTCATGTAAGACCTTTCATATGACCATGGGTGTGAGGGGGGAGGGGTGATGATGCAATATGATGGACAGCAGATGGGGATGGCTTTTCTGTTCACTCAGCGAGTTTCCAACTTCTGGTCCTGTTCATATCTAGTTTCAGATGTCCTACTGCCAACATAAAATGAATTGCCACCTGACTTTATAACCTTTATAAATGAATTGCCACCTGACTTTATAACCCGGCAGGATCCAGATCATTCGTGATGGCCAAGTTCAAGTTGCATGATTATTCGGGGCTCTATGATCAATTGTTCCATCTCTTGACTATTTGAGGCCCAATAGCACACCAACAGCTATTTTTTTCAAAAGACAATTAACCCTATGCTACATATGGCAAGACTACTCCAAAATCTTAAGGGGTCTGATTTGAAATTTCTCCACTGGGAAAAACTCATATGGCATCTTTTTCCACCATCTCCAACACCATATGGCCTTCAACCATATAGCCCAAGTGGCAGAGCTGTTAGACCATGGGTTTGACTTGTTGCAGAGATCTCACCAGCTCCAGGCTGCACGCACAGCTGACAGTCTACCACATGGGGTGAAGTAGTATTCCTAGTATAGAATGTGTTGTCTCTGGAACTCCAAAGAGACCATCTGACACTACGATTTCTTCTTTGTAGTCAAAGATTCATAATACAACATTTTGTCATTTACTTTGGAGGAAGTATTTTGGGCTGACCCTTGGCACTAATCCCCTAGTTATTTAAGTCATAGATTCCTGAATCCTCTTAGGTACTGTGTTTTCCCAAGGTTTCTAGCAAGTTAAATACCTCCTGTTCTTTCTGCCTAACCAGCAGGATGTCATTGATATAATGAACCAATATGATGTTTTGCAGGATGTCCAGATAGATTATATATGGCAGAGCACCATGAAGTTAACAAAATATTGGAATAATGTTACAAACATCTATTGTTCCTTCCTTCCATGTGGATGAATACAGTTTCTGATCCTGTTTTGGGATAGGAAAGAATGTATTTCTCCAACCAATGGCTGCATATCATGCACCTGAAGCTGTTTTAATCTGCCCCAATGAGGACAGCACATGATCAAGGTCACTGCTTAGTGAAGCTTGTGGTAGTCTGTGGCTTCACAGAGCAATAGTCCCTAAAGAGATAGGTGCAATCACCCCTGTGGAAGGCCTGAGCTAAGGGGGCAGTGGAATAATCCGAGCAGGCAAGAGGATGCAGGGAGTAAAGGATACTTGAAACCACGCCAACTGCCATTGACTACTGTAAAATAGTACTGTGACCAAAACCTGCACAGATGAGAACCACCACAAAGACCCATGTGTGGTTCAAGCCCAGGAGTTATCAGGAGACCACTGGTGGCACAGAGCCCTGAACCTATTCTGTGTTCAACATGAGTAAGACTCATTCCAAAACCAACATGTTAAGAGTTAAATAATCCACTGGTGAGCTGGAGTAGAGTATCTGTTCATGAAACCATGAGTTAGCATCTGCCTCTAACTCTGGTTTCAGTCACATGAGTGGCCTGAAATGGGTAACAGTGAGTATATTCATGCCTTGGGAACTGGCAGATGCTACATGGCATTTTTATGGGAAAGCCTGTTGATAAACATCTACCAGCACACCACTGGTATGATCCTATGAAATAAATACTGTGCTGACCAGCAAAAGTGACCTTCTCACCCCGCTGGCCTCCTGTAATTGGGGCATGGCCACAGGGCTCCAGGACAAACCCACAAGCCTGAGTCCCAGAGCTTGTTGGGGCATCTGTGTGATTGATTTCACATGCGGGATGGTCAGAGATCTCTCAACAGGGAGAAATAAGAAATGAAATGCATGAAGGTCCTGGGCTAATCTTGACGCAACCCACTTGGAAAGAGACTTTTTGAATTATCAGAAAGATACTCGGAAGCATGGGGACCACGGCCGGGCCTCTGCTTGCTCACATCTGATGGTGGTAATAATTTCCGTAATTCTCACCTGCTCAGGCTCCCAAGGCTGTCACTCCAGTTTGTTGTTTGTTTTGATCTTCATGACCCCCTGGTTTCTGGCAGTTAAGCACCACCATCTGGCCTCTATACTTCATCCCCGTTGCTATCAATGAGACAGGTTGTCTCTCCTGTCATCAGCCCTGGCTTACAGACTAGGCCATAGGAACTTTTCAGCTCCATTATCATCTTATGAGGCCACCATTATCTTTGCTGTCCATCGCTGCCCCAAATCATTTTTATGCAGTGCATTAACTCTGTGTGTGTATGTATAAATGTATGTATACCAGAGGCACCCAAAAAAGGATACACGTTTTAAGAGAGGTTATCTATGTTGTCTTTTGCTCAAGCAGTAGTTCTTTATAATCAAAAATGTTTGCACGCTGATGGCAACTCCTGGAGCACCTCTTGTTATTGCAGAAGTCAAATGTAACTGGCATTCATCTTTTGTTATTTTACATGTTTGAGTAGTACAAATTTGAGTAGTTTTTTTCCTTAAAATGTAAATACGTTTTTTGGCCTCTTCTGTATATATAATATATACCTTATGAAATATTAATAGATAAATTTAATAAGAACATTATGAACTGATAAAAGGAACATCAGAACAGTCCAAAGAGCAATACAGCAGTACTTCATCAACATAAATATCTGCACACCCATGCTGCATTCTTTCTTCAATCCCTGCAAAAAGACGTTCACTGTTGTTTGTGGGGACTAAGAGCTGGGGACAACCTGAGCGTCCGTCACTGGGAGAAAGAATAGGTGACATGTTTTGGATGTGCCCTGAAAGTATTATGCAGCCGACAGAAACAGTATCTTAAAGAAGGACGTATTCACAAAGCTACCAAAGTGAGAATGAATATGCCATGGATAGAATAAGTTAGGTAAATAAAAGATAAATTGCCATAAAACTCTACACATCCTGTAAAAATACATTCAAATAAAAAAATATGAGAGCTGTCCAGAAATTATCCAACCACACATCTCCATTTTTCATATTATGTGACTGGATACTTTCCAGGCAGCCTGTATCTACACAACTGGCTGTTCATTAGAAATATGGGAATAACAATGGAGAACACAAATAAAAAGGGATTGTACTATAAACTGATGAGCAAACTAACTAGAAATGCTTTGCAAGGACCAACAATGCCAACATGGCTTTAAAAGACAAATATAATTAACTCGGCTATCTGCCCCTGACGTCAACAGCTCTTGAAGGCCCAGGCTACACTGGAGATTTAGCAAAACCATCACTGAGCAGGTCCCGTCCCTGGGGCCGGCGGGGAGGAGGCACGTGGTTGGATCTATCCAAGCCACTGTTTTCCTCTCACTTCCACCCAGCCAATTCGGAGGCCATAACAAAACACCACAGACAGGGTGGCTTAAACACAGAAACGCATTTCCTCACAGTTCTAGAGCCTAGAAATCCACCATCGAGGTGCCACTTTTCAGTTTCTTGTGAGAGCTTTTTTCCCAGCTTGCAAAAAAGCCACTTTCCCATGGTACGCTCGCACTGCAGCCTTTCCTGAGTGTGTGTGGAGGGATCTCCGGTGCCTCTTCTTGCAAAGACACTAATTCAATCAGGGCCCCACCCTGATGACTTCATGGAACCCTAACTACTTCCTTACAGGCCCCATCTCCAAATACAGCCACACTGAGGGTCAGGACTTCAATATCCGAATTTGGGCGGGACACGTACAGTCTGTAACACCATCCAAAAGCCAGAAGATGTAGGCCTTCATTCAGGAAGAGCCTACATAATATTTCAGAGAGAAGAGACTACAGGAAATAAAATTCCAAGCCTGAGACCTCCAAAGACAAGATATTTCCTTGCAGTGAGAAGTGTTTAGATAGTGTAGGGCCCCTGGGACAGCTGGCTTGGCTATCTTCTGAGTGAGCTGGAATTTTAAGTAAGGCCCAAAACAAAAGGAGAGAAGTGATATGTCAAAGTGACAGAAAAATATCAGAAGTTCTAAAAGTTTTATATTAGGTCTTTTCAACAGTATTTTGCATTTTAGAACTTTAAGAAACTCTCGAGGTGATTTTATTTAATCTGGTCATTTTACAAATGAGAAAATGAGGCCTACAAAAACCTAGGTTACTGGGAGTTTTTGCCACTCAAACAGAACCTTTCCACTATGCAATATCTCTATTTTCTGTCTCCAGTGGACAAGGAAAAAGAGCAGAAACTAACCTTCTTTCAAACTCAACAAAGACTGGTGCATGTGCATTGCTGAGGTAAATGAGCTAATGTTGTCAATACAGTATCAGGTAACATAAGGCAAAGAAAAAATTCTGTTCCTCTAATTCAGGAAGGAAACCCACTAGCAAATGTGGTCAAACGGTTAGTTACATTTTCTTTCTTGTTAATGATTTTTCAGTTTTAGAATACTTTGAAGCTGGAACTCAGAAAGCTTTTTTAGCAGGATTGCTTTAGGTTCTTCTTAGGGATGTCACCAAGACAGCCTTTTACAAGGCACCTACACAGCCTTCTGTTAGAAGCACAAGAACACTTCATATTCTTTCCAAGTATTACAAAACTAAGAAAAAAGAAAACAGTTTTAGTTTCTTAAAATGTGGTGGAAAATTAAATGGCAACCCTCTTATCAGCTAATTACTACAATACATAGTTATTATAAAGGAGCCTAAATAATTTTTCAACTATCAAGATTCATAATATATGAGAGAAATCAACTACCAACTAAAGAAACTGCAGTAGGACCTAGGATGTGTAATTCATTGTCTTGTGTTGAACTAAAATAATACAGCAAAAATACTTTGTATGACAAAGACTTTCAGGCTGATTTCCCTTTTGGGACATTCTGGGTGAATGCAGGGGTCAGAGCAGATTGTCCATTGTAACTGCCAAATCTTAACGACTCCTACTTTAAGAAATAAAGTTCTAGAGTCAATAATGCTTGGCTTGGGTTTTATTGATTTTTATGCAATATTATGAGAAAAATAGGCTTTGGCTGAAACACATCTAGAGAGAAAAAAAAATCTTTGCTTGCCTCAATGTTATGGACACACTTTTCAAGAGGATACACCAGCGGGACTTCAAAAGCTGCTGGGATGCTAAATTCTAAGAATACTCAATTCTAGCCACCCCTGAGAAGTCAATGACAGTATTTATATAGTTCTTTTAACTGGGGGGGCAATTAAATTATTTAAAATTAAACCACGTACAAAGAAGTACATGGTAAAAAAACAAAGTGGATTTCTAATTTCCCAAGTAGTGAAATACAGGTTCTCCAGTGAAACAGCTTGGAGGTGTATAAACTCAGAAAGTTATTCTGTGCAACTATTTTGAGTTTTTAACTTTCTCTAAGATCAAATCCTGTCATACTGTTTTGGTTTTTTTTTGCTTGATTGGAAATATTTTCTAACTATAGTATTCAATAATTATATTCATTCATTTAGCAAAACTATATTGAAGTTCATGTACCTACCACTATCTAAGGATTAGAGACTATAGAAATAAATACAGCTCATGTCATTAAAGAGCATGGACTCTTCTCAGGGAGACAAACTGATAAGCAGAAAATGATAACATGAGTTAGTTGATAAGAGTGGCCCTAGAGCTATGCAGAGAACTGGAGGGAAGGGGCAGAAGGCACAACTGACCCAGCGAATTGTGGCTTTCAGGAAGTAATAATTCTAAACTAGCGTGAGCAGAGTTTTTAAAAGTTTTAACAGAGTAAGAATCAACCTGGTCAAGAAGATGGGAAGAGAAGCATGAACAAAGCACAAAGCAAAAAGACTGATGTATTTAACATATTTAATTGTGGAGCTAAGAATAAAACAAGAATGGGAGCATGGGGGGAAGAATAGTGTGTGAATGTTATTTTTTGACAAAGAATGTAACTATTATAAATAAAAGGAGAAGAAAAAAGAAAGTAGAGTTTCGTTGTTGTTTAATAGATACCAAGCTAGAGTCAAAGGATAAAATTTAAAAATTAACAGGCCAGACAGGAAAAGCAAAGAGAAAGGCCCCTACAAAAACTACATGTACAAGTGAAACCCCAAGAACAAAAATACAAAAGTTCCTGAATGCAAATAAGAAAATTAAAAAAAGACACACTGGGGAGGTGGCAGGTTCAAACCCAGCCCCAGCCAAAAACTGGAAAAAAAAAAAAAATATATATATATATATATATTCTCATAAAACTGGTACATGAGAGGCCGGCAGGGTGTCCCACACCTGTAATCCCAGCTACCCAGGAGGCTGAAGTGGAAGCATCACTGTAGCCCAGGAGTTATCAGTCCAACACAGCAAGATCCCATGTTAAGAAAAAAAAACCTAGTAAATGAATGTTCTTAGTAACATTATTTAAGATAACTGAAAAGTAGAAATAGCTCAGCAGTCCAACAACTAATGAACAAATGTGGCGTTTCCATACATTAAAATGTTATTCAGCCATAAACAGCCATGAAGTGTTTTCCATACCACAATGCGGATAGACCTGGAGAAAATTATGCTGGGTGGAAGAAGTCAGACACAAAAGGCTGCACATCACATGGTTTATTTCTCCCCCATGTTCAGCACGGGAAAATATGTATTAGCGGCTGCCAGGAACTGGAGGAAAGAAGAACTAGAGAGTGACGGCCACAAGAGGCTGGGAACCTGCGAACTACATTTCCCAGATGCCTCGACAAATGGCCTGTTTTGAGGTTTTGCCTAAAGAGGGCATTAGAGAGAAGCTGACAAGCGAACTGAGGCGAAGGGCCGCCATTCCCGCGTCTCCGCCTTGTGCCTGGGTCTCTCTGGCAGGGGCAGCTGACTCCGACTTCCCGTGTATGTTGGGATTCTCAGAAAAGCCTCAACTGTGGGATGCCAGGTCTCAAGAGTGTTTCAAGATACTGTCTATCTAAGAAGGCCGACGTGCTCCTCTGGCCTATAAGGAGATCCAGGCACCACACAGCCAAATGCCATTGTGAGAAGAAGGTCCAGAGAGCCAACTTCCTCTCTACCATCTCACTGAGTGCAAAGGACTATGCACCAAAAAAAGCACAAAAGAGGAAAAACTGCAAATTGCTGGGGAAAAAAATCCATGAAACAAAACAGAAAACCCATAATACGATCATGCACATGTACAAATGTTCAACTTCACTACAATTTTTTTTTTTTAAAGAAAATAAAAATTGATGTTGAAATGCCATTTTCTAGGGGGTGCCTGTGGCTCAGTGAGTAGGGCACCAGCCCCATATACCAAGGGTGGCGGGTTCAACCGCAGCCTGACCAAACTGCAACAAAAAATAGCCAGGCGTTGTGGTGGGCACCTGTAGTCCCAGTCACTTGGGAGGCTGAGGAAAGAGACTCGCCTAAGCTGAAGAGCTGGAGGTTGCTGTGAGCTGTAACGCCACTGCACTCTACAGAGGGCAACAAAGTGAGACTCTGTCTCTAAAAAAATAAAAAATAAAAAAATAAAAGAAATGCCATTTTCTACTTATGTTGACAAAGTTAAAGAGAAAGATAAACATTGGATCTCAGGAAGTAATTATTGATGGGCAGGAAATAGATTATGTAATGGGTTGTTTATTGGACTGTTGTTTATGATAGTGAAAAAATTAAAGTAACCTATATATCTAACACACAATGATGTTAAATAAATTATTGTAAACTCACAATATGAAATAATCCCATAAATAAACATCTATCACCATTAAAAAAAAAAAAAAAAAGACACACTGGATGGAGGGGAGGTATATAAACATGATACACAGTGATTTTAACATCGACTAATCTTGCCAGAATTGAATCTTAACTTACCAGTCATATAAAAATTATGAATGGGTATATGAAAATGACAAGATTTTCAAATTTACTCACAGGGTAAAATCCAATCACATACTGTTTATCAGGGACACATTTAAAACAGTGACTCAAGAAAAATATAGGGATTAAAAAGATAAACTAGCAATTAGAAATACTAATTCAGAATTCAGACCAAAAAGCACTAAATGAGATAAAAAGTAAAACTTTATAACGGTGAAAGCCACAATTTACAACAAAGTCACTTGGTGCATTATGTACATTTCTGCAAGAAATAACACTGCAACAACCTGTATGAAACTAGAAGAGAAACTAGAAGATATATAAGGAAAAATTGAGGAAATCACATCCAAATGATAAGGAAGTTTAACTTACCAACATCAGCTCAAAATAGGTCATAAGGGCAAAAGAAATGAGGATGAAGCTTTCCCAAATTTATAAAAAACACAAATTTACACAGTTAAAAACTCAAAACCCAAGCAGGAAAGCAAATACAAAGAAAATTATACCTAAGTACATCAAAATCAAATTGCTGAAAACAAAATTTAAAAAAACCTTGAAACAGTCACAAAAGACCCCACACTATATAGAGAGTAACATTCATTTAAATGATCAACTGCTCATCAGAAACAATGGAAGTCAGAACAATGATTTTAGAACATAGTATTGAAGATTATGCGTACAATTACTCTCAAATAATTTGTAAAAAAAAAAATAGCGAAAATGAAACAGGGAAGAAAGTAAATTGTTTATTAAAGGACATAGGAAAAGGATATATGGGAGTTTATTGAATTACTCCTGTTACTTTTCTGTACATTTGAAATGACTTCAATATAAAAATTATAGAACAGATGAATATAATGGGTGTGTTATTCAACACGCAAATATTTTCTAACTGTCCACTGATGGAATCTATAAATAGCAACTCAGTAGCAATGATACCCTTGGTAACAAGATTTCGGTTTCTAAATACCATTCCCTAATAGAGCAAAAAAATCAGCACTCCTTGAAGAAATGGTTGAAGTGAAGGTCTAAGAGGAGCCTAGGACATGATGTAGGAGGCTGAAAGAATACAGACACCAACATGGAGGAGCTCCCAACTGCCAAACTCGAACAACTTGAGCAACAAAATTATTGTGGTGATTTAGAGGGCAGAAAATTAAATATCTGAGTCCTTACTAATAATTGAATAAATGCAAAAAAAAAAAGAAAGGTACAGCTCAGCCTTACAGTAAAATTCCAATTTATGAATGTAGACAAAGAGAGGAAAACAGAAAAATCAATGTTAGGATCATATAATTATTGTTGCAGGCAATCTCACTGGTAGATTCTAAGATTCATGGCAAAAGATTTGCATAGTTCTAAAGGATCCTCCCCAAGGTGTTAATGAAAAGAGAAAATTGCGAGAAATTTTATATACCACCTTAATCAAGTGATCAATGTTGAAAAACTAGCAATTTGCATATTAACATCGTTTGCCCTCATATGACACATATCAATTCTATGGTGCTCTTAACACACGTATACACAATCAAATAAGGACAAAGGGAGTACAAGTATGAAATGGATGAGACAAGGAAAAATTCTGCAGTAGGATAGGAATTGGAGGTATCAGTATGAACTTACAATTTCTAAAATAATATGTATTTATATATAAATATGTGCATGTAGCTTTCTTCTATCTCTAGGATTAGTGATATCTCAGGAGCAATCAGCATATCTAGTGTCAATAAATGCTGCTGCTCCTACTCCAGGTTCCTCCAGGAGAAATGGCTGATTCCAGGGCTGAGACAGAGAATGCACTGGACGAGTCCAAAATATCTTGTTTTGCTAAAATAAAAAGTAAAGAAGGGCTCAAAAAATGTTCTGGGTTTATCAAAAGGGTACAGGATTCAGATTTTTCCCCCAGCCCAATCTTAGGTTAAGTTTAACATCAATATAAACACAGTTAACAGACAATCCATTGAATAAAACAGAAATCTGTGTCTGAGGCCTGACAATAGAGTTCATGAACGTGCCACCCTGCACTCATGTCGGCAGCACAGGTGCAAACAGCTTGGTAAGGTTTCATAAATTTGGTACATCAGAGTCTCACAGCTGTGTTCATGTTGACGTGTGGTGGTGGCTTGCTGAGTAGCATTCATGATTGCTGTTGTGTTTGTTTTTTTTTTTTGTAGAGACAGAGTCTCACTTTACCGCCCTCGGTAGAGTGCCGTGGCGCCACACAGCTCACAGCAACCTCAAACTCCTGGGCTTAGGCGATTCTCTTGCCTCAGCCTCCCGAGTAGCTGGAACTACAGGCACCCACCACAATGCCCGGCTACTTTTCTGTTTTGCAGTTTGGCCAAGGCCGGGTTTGAACCCGTCACCTTCGGTATATGGGGCCAGCGCCCTACTCGATGAGCCACAGGCGCCGCCCCTGTTGTGTGTTTTTGTGTGCTGTGAAGTGTGGCACTTGCATCACAACAATACCCAAGCTCACATGGCATTCTCTGTGAGGGTACTTTTAGGCAGTAAACAAACAACTATGTCGGACCACTCTCCCTACTCACCTGATCTGGCCCTCAGTGACTTTTTTTAACCCAAAGATAAATATTGAAAGAAAGACCTTTTTATGACATTCAGGATTATCATGGGTAATATGACAACACCTCTGATGGCCATTCCAGGAAGAGTTACAAAACTGTTTTGAAGGATGGATGAGGCACTGACACTGATGCATAACTTCCCGAGGGGAGCATTTGGAAGGTGACTATAGTGATACTCAGCAATGAGGTATGTAGCACCTTTTCTAGGATGAGTTTGCAAACTTAATGTCAGACCTTGTATACTTAAAATACACGTAGAAACACAGGGATAGGAGACGACTCACAGATAAAAACAAGAGGATGATTCTTTACAGTAAATGCTAAGTAATTTGGAACATGTAGTGACATTGAAAAATTATCATTTTGCAGCCATCATAGCAAAGATTAGTTTGGGTAATAATTATCAACGGTTGCTAAATCAGGGAAGGGGAACAGAGGATGTCTGTCAAGGAGCAAAATACTTACGTAATCCTAAAATACCTTCCACAGATTGCCTATAGTTGCAAGAGGAAAAAAAAAAAAAAAAACTACATTGTGAAGACACAGAGCAACACTTTAACCAGATCTTCAAAATTAGTATCAAGTTCCGCACGTCAGATGTGACACCTCAACAGGACACATCACTTTTGTAATATTTTGGTTTGGGCAGAGATAACCACAAGCTAATCATCACTCATGTTAGAAAACACTTTATAAACACACACATATACAAATTATTGACTGGTTTTGCTATAGAGAACTGATCTTCATGGTAAATAAATATCACCTTCAAGCAGAGATCCTATTTTATTCATCAGTGCCTCCACCATCTATCACAGTGTCTGACAATTTAAAGAGTTTGATGGTCGGCAGGAGGAGCCAAGATGGCAGACTAGTGACATCTTTTGTAGGACCATCTGACTGGAAGGTAGAAAGAAAATTGGACTGAAGAGAGTGGAAACGAGGCACAGCTCAGATGAGGATCACAGAAAGAGACAGCAGAGACAACTGGGACCTCATGGGAAAAAACTGCAAAGCTGAGAAAGAAGAAGATAGAGAAAAGATAGCACAGAATAAACCCAGACAAGCTCAGAGCCTAGTGAAAGGATGAAGGTCTCCCCCCACCCCCCGAACCACCCACATGCCTTCAGTAAACAGTGTGACACAAAGTACACTGAAGGTGTCCCCTCCACAAGCCCAGGCATAGCAGCTCATTAGCAAGAGTGGAGTGAAAGAATGAGCTCCACTCTTCACCCCACGGGTGTCCATAAGGGACCAGAATGCTGGCTGTCCTGGACATTTGCACCTCTACACCTCCCATATTCATTGCATCCCAGAAAGTAGTATGAACTCAGCTTGAGAGTCATGTCTCCTCTCTCATTCCAACTGTGAGAATACTTTGAACCAAGAAGCTAACAGCTGCTTCTCTACAAGTGGATGTGTTGCTAGACACAGCAGGGCCCACCACAATTTAGCAACTACCTACCCACCAGCATTTTGCCAGACTGCATTAGACAAGCAGCTCCCAGTGCCTCTCAACACGACAGCATCACAGGGAGATGTAGGGGACAGGTCTTAGTTCTGGATTCAGGTGAGGAAGCTCTTGTGGACATATCTGACAGGACAGCATGGTGGAGAGCTGAGGAATGGGGACCCCTGAAAGCACCCACTACTACCCCCACTGGAGAACTGCCATATAGAGGTACAGAAAGAGCCTAGCGCCTGGTCCATGGCAACCAGATGCCTCAAACACAATTACCACCTGTCATCTTGGAAATTAAGCTGGGGGACCCAATTCAGCTCACACTGTTGGGAAAAGGTGAACATGGCAGGTCAGATATAACCTGAGAGGTTCATCAGACCTGCTAGAGCACCTCACAGGCAACTCAGAAGCAGCACTCCTCTCTCTGGCATGGCGGAGATCAATCTTTGGGGACCAGGAGACAGGCCCACCAGCCAGACTTAGGACCCTTGGGTCTCAATCCAATTAATGACATGGTGGGGCATGGGGGAAGGGGAGAGCAGACAGACGAGGGAGGGGGTGAGGGAAAGAAAAAGGAAATAAAAAGAAAACAGTAACTAATTCTCACATAAATTGGATTTAATTTTGACCAAAGTACATTACTTAAACATTAATTTTTTAATTCAACTTGTTAATATGTTGTTTAGGATGTTACATCCTCATTTGTAAGTGAAAAATGTTTGTAATTTCCCCTTTATAATAACATATTTTCTCCAATTTTTATCTCAGGTATATCCAGATTAAGTAGAATGCTTTTGAAGTATTTCTTCTTTTTCTATTTTCTGTAAGATTTGGTATGATCTGTTTTTTGAAATTATCTTTTACTTTTATTTATAAATATTAGTTGTCTATTTTTCCAGACTTTGGAAAAAAAATAATAAGAAGAAGAAGTTAACTGATGACTCCACATTGAACTTCAGGGTCAAACCATTCTATAATAGACATACTCTTATCTGACAATGTGAATGTTACTTTCTTTGCATTATTATTATTATCATTGCTTAATATTTCAATGCAGCAATTGTCTGATTTCTTTTCTGAACGTATTTATCTTCGTTCGTTCTTTATGAGGTTTTTGTTTCTCGTCCTTATCTTAAACATTGTTATTGTTAATAAATTTTAAGCCTTTTTAATTCTTTGCAGGCAAAAAGTGGAAACCTAATAAACACATGTATATGTAAAAAATATTTAAAAATAAAAAAATACATTTTTGCTAAAAATGCTAATGATGATGATAGTTCTCTGCTAGCATCAAATTTTTATTCTGTAGCTTCCTCACCTAACACAGCTTTCATAGCATTTAAGAGGGTTGCAGCCTTTTTCTGGATAAGGTTTTGACTTAAGTTGTTGCTCTTTTGATCTTCTACTCAGAGGAGTAAAAGTTCATCGATATCAACAATGGGCTGTTTCATTTTCTTGTCATTCGTGTATTCACTTGATTAAAACTTTTAATTTCTTTCAAGAACTCTTCCTTTGCAGCTACAACTTGTCTAACTGTTTGGAGCAAGAAGCTTATGCCTTCTTCATTAAGCTTAATCATTTCTATCTTTTGATTTCAAGTGATAGAAAAGTGTCCCTACCTTTCATTTGAATACTTACAGGAAATTGTGGACTTATCACTTGGCCAGTGATGGAAATAGACAATATTACCAGGGCAATCATTCCAGGGAATAGGGAAACTGAGGAGAGGAAGAGAGATGGGGGCAACTGTTCAGCAGAACAGAAAAAACACATATAATATTCACCAATTAACTTTGATGTTTTACATTGCTGCTATTCATGGCACCCCAAAACAATTAGAATTGTAACATCAAAGATCACTGATCATGAATCATTATTACATATAATGATGATGGAAAAGTTTTAAATATTGTGAGAATTATCTAAATGTGGCACAGTGACACAAAGTGAGCATATGCTGCTGGAAAAAATTTGTGCTTATGCAAGTGGCTGTACAAAAGGTTGCTGCAATCCTTTAATTTGTAAAAAAAAAAAAATACAGTATCTGTGAAGTAAAATAAAGCAAAATACAACAAAACAAGGTATGCCAGTGTTTAATTACATAATGCCTGAAAATTTTCCCAAATTTTACTTAAAACATGATTATAAACAACAACAAGTTCACTGAACTGCAAGGAAGATGAACTGGAAGAGAGACACACTGAGACACATAGTAACCAAACTTTCAAAAGGCAAAAACAAAGAATTTGAAAGCAACAAGAGACAAGTGACACATTACACACAAGAGATGCTTAACATGAACCCCAAAGTGAGGCCCGATATAGCCAAAGTGCGAAAAGAAAAAATAGAAAGAAAACAGAAACAACTGTCAACCAAGATTTCTCTTCAGCAAAATTGTTCTTCAAAAGTGAGGGGAAAATTAAGACATTCTCAGACAAGCAAGAACTGCGGGGGTTTGTGACTGCCAAACTTACCGTGCAAGAAACTCTCAAAAGCCATCCATCAATGTTGGAGGAAAAGGACATTAGACTCTAACTTGAAGTCCTATGAAGAAATAATGAATTGTAATACCATTACTACTCTCAAATATGAGAAAGTATTTTATTGCTTTAGTAGTCTATTTCTTACAATGAGAAAAATCTCTCGATTAATAAAAATAAAAGGAAAAATTATATGTTCCCGTATTCGTTCCTTTCATTTAAATAAATATCCAGTTAATAACTTTTCTTTTCATGGAAACATTGATTCACATGGATACTTACATCTGAAGTCTAAAATAGGATTCAGCCACGTATATAACATCATCAGAAGACAGGAGGAAATTAAAAGCATTTGTTCTCCTATGAGAGCGAATCATCAAACCACCTAATGTGTAAGACCATGTGGATAGTTCTGGAGAATTAGCCTTTAGCCTGCGTAGAATAGAATTTCTTTCTTTCTTTTTTTTTTTTTAGAGACAGAGTCTCACTTTGTCACCCTCAGTAGAGTGCTATGGCGTCACAGCTCACAGCAGCCTCCAGTTATTGGGCTTAGGTAATTCTCTATCTTCAGCCTCCCGAGTAGCTGGGACTACAGGCACCTGCCACAATGCTCGGCTATTTTTTTGTTGCAGGTTGGCTGGGGCTGGGTTTGAACCCACCACCCTCAGTATATGGGGCTGGCACCCTGCTCCCTGAGCCACAGGTGCCGCCTGTGCATAGAATTTCTTTATAAGCACCTCTAGGATTTTTGGAGGCAATAAACAGAACAAAGGATTTATATCATTCAAATGTTTGTCTTTGGGGTGGCACCTGTGGCTCAAAGGAGTAGGGTACTGGCCCCATATGCCAGAGGTGGTGGGTTCAAATCCAGCCTCAGCGAAAAATTGCAAAAAAAAAAAAAAAAAAAAGTTTGTTTTTAATGAATAGAAACCTGTACTTAAATCAGCAACATAATGAGAATATTTATTGTCTCACTGAACTGGAAGTCTGAGCAAATTTCTAAGCTCATTGAACAGATGTAGCAATAAGGTCATCAGAATCATTGGTTTAATTTGTCTCTAGATGCTTCTGTGCTCAGGATTGGCTTTATTCTAAAATATATTGCCCTCAGGGTTACAAGGGGACTCCCAGGAGCAATCAGTGTTATAGTCTTACTCCCATTCCTAAAGGTTCTTGCAAGAAGGAACTTTCCCAGAAGCTTTCAGCAGACTTTTCAAATCTTATAATTCTGATTAAAGTGCATGTCTGTTTTCTAATCAATCCCTGAGAGTGGAAAGATAAATACTATGATTGATTTATACCAAACAGAGCCTACTTAGTTTCTCCTAAGTTATCAAAGCTTCATAGAAAGGAATAGATTTGAAAAAATGGCTTCATTTCTCATAGGAAAATGTAAGAAGGAATATGAAAGATGGCTGACTGAACATCTATCAAAATCCAATACTACACGCTTTTTAGCTATCTAATAACTTATTCCACAATGCTTTTTTATTTCATAATTTTATACATAGATTTTTTAAAAAGGTTTGTGTCCATATGAAATAAGTTTTGATTACTCCCAAAAGAGAAAATCCAAGATAAATTATGCCTGAAGTAAAAGATTTCTGGGTAGTATTCATTCTTCTCCATTGTATCTAGATGTGGTTCTAATGAGTCAGTGCTACTTTGCTAAGTGATGAATTTCATTCCTTAAATTCAAACAAAGTCCGTGTGGAAAAAAGCATGATACTAACTATAAAATCTTGCTATGTAAATGTGGACAATTAAAATATTTTCAGTTGTCTGATTCACAGGTGCTGGATCCAACTTGCTCGCCTTATCCATATTGCTGTGAAGGCTTCATTCGCTTCTGTCTGTGTGGATTTCACATTTCTTGATTTGGGGGTATCTCAAAACATTCCAACTAACCCACAGACAAAGGGGGTAAAAGACATGAAGAGAAGTTTCTCAAAGGAAGAAAAACACATGGCAAATAAGCACATGAAAAAAAGCCCAATGTCATTAACATCAGAGAAATGCAAATTCAAACATCAAACAATTTCTGATTGTGTACTTCAGTAACAGGCCTAATTGAAAACAAATATGCTAGACAACCGTTTTTAAGAGAATTGTGTTGTCAAAGTAAAGTAACTCTAATCATCTTTAAACGATATATATGAAACACTATACAGTAAAAACCAGTCCCCACAACGTTCTCCTATAGAAAGTATGCTGTTAAAGTGGTGCAACACTCAGATGAGAAATTTTCTATAATGTGAGCTCTAAAGCATCATGGAGTAAACAGACAATGCTGTATCAAAAGGCTGTTTGACTCACAGGCCAAGGAAACCCTGCTACCAGAGCAGGAAGATTTTGTTATCCCTGTTCCTAAGTAAGGTAGGTATGCCATAGGCAACTAAAAATATTTTCATTGTCCACATTTGCACAAGGGACGATTTATGTTTATTATCATGCCCAAGGCCCAGTTCAGCACCACACGTCTGACATTTTCACTAGGCTGAGGCCACAGGTTCCCTTGGAAATGTTAGGGCACAGACAGAGGCACAGAATGAGGCCCAGGAGCAGCTGTCAGTGCCAAGAGGACCCATTGCCTCTGACCAAGGAGTGCTAATCTGGCCATGCACGCCTAGAGCTTCCTGGGGCTCAGTCTGGGCAAGGGGCCCACACTCACATCCTGGGCAGTGAAGGAGACTGACAGTGGGGTGGGAGCCTTCCCTACCCTGCCAGCCTGCCCATCCTACAGGAAGGAAGCCAGATACCCTGGCCCATATGGGAAGAGACAGGGGCCAATTCCCACTGACCCAGCAGATGTGAGACATCCTTAGATGTCATTGAATGATATATTGTGGTATTTCTAGTATTTTAAACATTGCCTGATAGATGGTAGATTTCCAAAATTTGTTGAAGGTGGGGTGGCATGTAAAGCCAGTCACAATCAGGTCTTAATAGATATTGGGTATATGTTCCAGGCTGAAGCTGCAAATTAATCATATTTTTCATCATTTAGGATTGCAAGTCAACTGGCAAATAGACACAGGAGACAAACAGATTTTTTATACTATCTTTCATTCATTCAGCAGAACCTGTTGTCAACCATATTTCTGGAAAGCGAAATGATGGACTGTAACACAGTTGGTACCAAAACTTTAGTAGTGACCCATGTAATTGTTTTTCGTTTCCTTTTTCTTTCTTTCTTTTTTTATTTTATTTATTTATTTTTTTAACCAATTTTTGTTGTTGTCATAACTACCATTAAAGAATTTTTCATAAATGCTTTGCCTAGGCCAATATCTAGGAGAGTATTATCTTTATTTTCCTCTAGAATCCTTATGGTTTTATTCCTTAAATCTTAGTATTTTATCCAACTTGAATTAATTTTGTGAATGATGAGAGTCATGGGACTTGTTTTTCTTCTGAATGTGATCATATAATTTTCCCAGAACCATTTTTTGAATAGGGCATATTTACCCCAGTGTGTGTTATTTTCTGCTTTATAAAAGATCAGTTGATTGGTAGATGGTTTATATCTGGGTTCTCTGTTCAAATTAAAACCACAATGAGATATCACTTTACCCCTATGAGTATGGATTTTAATAAAAAGTCCAAAATAATAGTTGCTGGCATGGATGCAGAGAAAAAAAGTTGCTTATACATCATTGATGGGACTGCAAATTAATACAGTGTCTGTGGAAACAGTATGGAGATTCTCAAAGAAACAAAAATAGACCTACCATTTGATTCAGCCATCCCATTGTTGAGTATTTACTCAAGGGTGTCTTCATCAAAAAGACACCTGTACTTGAATGTTTATTGCAGCACAATACACAATTGCAAAGATGTGAAATCAACCCAACTGTCTATCAATTCATAAGTGGATCAATAAAACGTGGTATACATATATGGAAAATCATACTCATCCATAACAAAAGATGAAATAGTATCTTTTGTGACAATCTGAGTGGAACTGCAGACTAGTATCCTCAGTGAAGTATCTCAAGAATGGAAAGAGAAATGCCACATGTACTCATTATTGGAACTCAACTATAAACACACATGGGCTCTGAGAGAAGTAAAACTGAGTGGAAATCAACCAGGGGAAAGGATGGAGGAGTGAGGGGCAAAAGGGTACTGAGCGAGTACTATGAACACTATTAGAATGAGAGGTACACCTTCAGCCAATACTTAAGAATTACAAAAGTGATCCATGTAACCTAAAATATTTGTACCCTCTTAAAATTTTGAAATAAAAAAAAAGTTTGATATTATGAATCTGGAAGGTTCTGACTTTTGACAATTGCTGTGCTCAGTTTGGAGATTTTAATAGCCTTTTTCTTCTTGATCTTGATACCAGACGAGTATATCAATCTCCTCTGTTAGGAAAATGATAGCTTTAGATAGCTGTATCTGCACAATATTCAGATGGTTCCTTGGTATTCAATCACAGAATACTTCATAGGAGGTGTTTGGGAAGGGTTTGTGTATTGCATAGTTTTTGTTCCACTCTTATTTTTACTTAAATTTCCAAACATTTTTTGCTAATGTTCTTACAAATATTTCTAAATTTTTCAGGCTCTTGGTGACTAAACTTTCAATTATATCTTTAACATAACTTTTAGGTGAAGATGCTTCTTTTAACAGAAACATTTTTCTTTCAGAGATTTCCAGTTAGTCACGCACAGAGCAAAATATTGTCCACATTTTAAGATACATAATGTTATAGAAAAGATTCAGCTTAATTAAGTTGTCTTAATTTTCTCTACTATTACACTTCCTGATTCAGTCATTGTCAGAAGTTGATGTAAATCTCAATATAAAATAGGTCACAGGTAAACAAAATAAATGATACAATATTAGCACACTGGCATTCCCAAATTTCTGTGAAACAAATACTGAAAGCTTCCGGTCTGGCATAAAGTTTACTCAAGTAATTTCACATTTTTGAATGTTATGTTCAGCTTTCCATTTGAGATATTATTATTTGATTTATCAGCATGCTGACTTAAGAAACCCTGACTCAAAAAGCTTAAACATGGTAGCTATATATAGACTAACACAAGAGAAATCTAGCAGAAAGGCAGACTACCTGGTTTGTCAATTCAGTGTCCTATAGATATTACAAAGGCTCGAGCTGTGCTGCCTCTGAGCTCTGCTGACCACACTACTGACATCAGCCTAAAATAGGTCTATACTTAGTTGTAGAATTGCTGTGAAAAATTATCAGAATTACTTTGCTTTATCCTTCACATCAATGTTAGAACCAAAAATGTACCTGAAAAATATTGTTGAATACAGAGGAAGCAATTTTCCAAAAGCAAATTTCTTCTTGATACTTCACGGTCTGAATTTTGTTATATTTCTATTTATGAAAAGAAAATAACTAATAAGTAGAAAAATTTGGGTTAACTAGTATCTCTGATGAAAGACATATAACTTGTTTCTCGTTTGTTTTCTGTAAGCCTATGGGAAAATGATACCCAGTCAAAATTGGAGCTATTTTAAGTAAAAGAAAGTAGTTCTATGGTTTAATAACATAACTGTAAGTCCTATAGGAATGTTAGCAAATTAATGAATCCCTCAATTCAAAAAGAAGTTTATTAAGGCTCAGGGCATGAAGATTTAGTAAATTGCTAAAAAGATAATATATTAGTACAATTATGGATGGAGCTAGGACTTAGAGGGACTTTATGTGTACTTTTTCATGATTATAACAGTGCAAGAAAGTTCAACCAAATGTATTTTTCTATAGGGAGTTTTTTTGTTTTGTTTTGGGGTTTTTTTTGTAGTTTTTGGCTGGGGCTGGGTTTGAAACAGCTACCTCTGACATATGGGGCGGGCACCCTACTCCTTTGAGCCACAGGCGCCGCCCCATGGGAGTTATCTTGTGTTTCCCCTTCATCATTTCATTATAACTTACGTTATAATTAAACATATCTGTTAATGGTAAAAACATATATTTTTAAAATATTCTATTTTTATTAAATACCATATTGAAGTAGGTTTCTATAAGAATGTCAGACTATAAGTACAGAAAAGATAAAATTCAATAAACATAAAAATTAATATATAATTAACATAAGATTAAAGGCAAGGTACTTCACCAAAGAAATAGAACCCTAAACAACAAAAATGACAGATAGTGACTCATAATTATGGAAATGATGTTAATCAAACAAGAAAGCTGAGTCTGTTTTTTAGGTAAATTTTTTACCAGTGAGCAGAAGTCAACTAAATCACTGACTTCTACCAAATTGTGGGGCTACAAATGACACACATGTAACCTGCAGATCTTCACTATAGCCTAAATTCTTAGCAAAACAGGAAAATACAAAAGTACTTATCAGCAATAATGGGCTACAAGAAAACCATTATTTTCTGCTGTGGCTATGAGTTAGTAAAAATACATTCTGAGTCTTTGCAATTACAGCTTTCTCTATGATGCAAAGTTCAAATTAGCAGTAGCTGTATAATCATAAGGATCCAATGTTGATAATTAAATTGAAAGTTCAAGATATTTTCTCACGTTAAGAATCTTTTGTATAGCTGAGTAGAAAAGCAAATTGAAACCTATTTTAGATAAAACATTTCCTGTTCAAGATCTTAAGATTTCAATAGAGGGCAGCGCCTATGGCTCAAAGGGGCAGGGCACGGGCCCCATATGCCGGAGGTGGTGGGTTCAAACCCAGCCCCAACCAAAAACTGTAAAAAAAAAAATATTTCAATAGAATATTATGAAAAAAAGTCCTCAAGATGAAAGATAAATAAAAAAATTCAAACATAAGTAAAAGTCAGCACATAAAAAGGAAAAACTAATGTATTAATCTTCCCCATCAATAACACCCATGATTTTTGAAGAATCAGTTCCAAATCATAGAGAATTTATATAAAATAACTTTTCACATTCAAGGTAAAACATTAAAGGTAAAATCCTGAGAAGTGTGTACTATTTGCAAAGATTCAATATAATTCTTAAGATTGAAATATGCTTGTTAATATTATAATCACAATAAATACAGTAAACGTAAGTGTAATTTAGCTAACACCTCTTGTCGCTTTTCAAAGTCACCTGCTCGCTTGCCCAAGCTCTCCCAAGGTAACTCAACCCAGTGCCCAAGGCACAAAAAACAAAACAAACAAACAAACAAACAAAACACACACACACACACAGGGAATGCCTTCCTTCTCCGTAAACTCTTGCCACCACTACCACTGCCACTGCCACAGCCTGCTGGCCTCTGCCCAAATGCAAACACTCGTCACTTCTCCACTGTTTTCATCCTCCTATTGCGGTCCTGAAGTCTCCTGCTGCCCCCACCCAACACACGGCCTTCCAAAGGGATGTTTCTGGGCAGAGGTGCCCAGTCTCACCTTGCCCAGCTGCAAAGAAGCTGTCTCTAGTCCATCATCCTGCTTTACTCCCATTTAGGACATTATTGAAGAGCTTAGTTCCACCAACAAAAATACGAAAGATAACAGTAGTGGTGTCATATGTGACTTTCAGCAGAATTACGATCCGTCATGTCACATGAATGTGGACTTTTGTGTACCACCTTAACCAGGTGGTAGCTTGGTTTTGATTGAAACAACTGTTTCTCCATGTAAGATCTTACTTAGAAAAGTTTATCACAACCACTATCATTGTGGACTGGGAGACACATTAGTTTTGTAAAGGTGCTCTTGTCTATATTCATGAGGGGGGAATACACACACACCAT
This sequence comes from Perodicticus potto, assembly GCA_963574655.1. NCBI lineage: Eukaryota > Metazoa > Chordata > Mammalia > Primates > Lorisidae > Perodicticus > Perodicticus potto. The sequence goes on from CAUYRH010014408.1 coordinate 47,846, forward strand.
ATTTATTTTAATATGGTAATACAGCTGGACAAAAATCTACTTTGATGGTTTCATTTCAAGTTTATATCAACTCTTTCATTCTCTGAGTAATAGTTATAGAGGGACACTTAATATCTTTTTTTTTTTTTTTTTGCAGTTTTTGGCCTGGGCTGGGTTTGAACCCGCCACCTCGGCATATGGGGTTGGTGCCCTACTCCTTTGAGTCACAGGCACCGCCTGGGACACTTAATATCTTAAGTAGCAGTCCCCAACCTTTCTGGCACCAGGAACTGGTTTCATGGGAGACAATTTTTTCATGGTGAGGAGAGGCACGGTTTCAATATCAGCATGCAAGCAATTGATTTATTGGGGTCTGTGTGCAGTCAAACCTCTCTGCTAACGATAATCTATATTTGCAGTTGCTCCCCAGCTCTAGCACTATTGCCTCACTTGCACCTCAGAACAACAGGTATTAGATTCTCCTAACCTGAATCCCTTGCATGTGAAGTTTACAGTAGGGTTCACGAATCTTTGAGAATCTAAAACCTCTGCTGATATAGCAGGAGTTGGAGCTTCGGCACTGACAGGACTGATGGAGAGTGACTATAAATACAGATGAAATTGTGTCTGCTTGCCTACCACTCACATCCTGCTGTGCACCCCACTTCCTAATAGGCAGCAGGCTGGTTAGTGACCCAGGAATGCAGATTTTAATCAACAGTGGATGCAGAAATTTGTTATATTGATTTTAAGTTAAATCGGTCTTTGAGCTAGAAGTGTCAAGGCCCCTGTGGAGAGTAAGAAGGAAGAGAAGGAAAGAAGTAAAAGGGGGACAAGGAAGAATGTAGAGAGGGAGAAAGGAAAATGAAATGTATTATGGATCATCTCTTGATGAATGGTCCTAATTGTGAATATCTACAGTCTATACTATGTCATCTCACATTCATTTAAAGGAATACCTTCTCATTAAAATTGTAGCATAGTGAATTCCAAAAAAATGCAAAGATATATGGGAGGTAAATTTAATAGAAACCTTAATATTTACTGCAATGGACACAGATGATGTGTAAAGAGATAGACAGGAAGGTAGATATGGAGAGAAAAAGAGAAAGACAGGGAAGGACGTGAAGAGTAGAGGAAGGGAGAGAGGGAAATGGGGACAGAGGAACAGAGAGAACAATTCCCCAACACAGGCAATCTGAATTTCGGTGGCTGGAATATTTGCCTTAGATTTGTTGAATGTCCCACATAATGCTGAAATTATATTCATTGACACTTCCCACTTCTTATTTGCCTATTCAGTATTTATTTTACTGTCATGGAAAGTCCTAAGACTCTGAATTCTGAATAGAACTTTCGGAAATCATATAATTATGTGTTTGAAGGAAGAGTATATAAAAACTGACTCCCAATTGAGTGAAAAGACTCACTTGTTAATTTCCTAATGGGTCAAAGTGGTGGTAAAAACATTGTACTTGTTACGCATTTAAACATGGTGAATTTGTGACGAACAGGGAAACCTTCCTCTGAAGCAAATGGACATCAGAGTCAGGGAAGTATGTTTGCTGAGAAAACATGCCCTTTAACACACTGGAAATTCCATCTCTGAAAATATGCGTTCAACACCTCAATTTTCTCATAATTAATAGGGAGGCTCAGAGGCCAACTTTATATCTTGTTGTTGTTGATCATTCATTCATTAATTCATGAAAATAGAGTAGGATAATTTATGTAAAGCCTTAGCAGAGTGCAGGTCATATAACATGCATTTAATAAATGTAGGCTATTACATTAAAACTGCTACACAGCTGTCAATGACGTGGAGCTTAAGAGTTTATATTATTGATACAAGCTATAGCAGAGGTTTTGAACTATGAGTATATTTCAGAAGAAATTCTGTTATTTTCTCAAGTGTTCTGAACAGGAAACAGGTGTCCTCAAATGATCCTTTTCCTGGCAAGGGTAAAGAAACAGTCTCCAAGGTAACTAAATCCCAAACCATATCAGAGTTTAGAAATAGAAATCTGTACTTTAAATTCCACTAAGAAGCAAAAGGGTCACTTTGCAGCTCAGTAGCAATATGCTATGTGTATTCAACCCCCTATTCATCCAGTTTTCAAGGTTAATAACCAATTATTATTTATTTCATACCAAAAAACAGCACTATTCGATTTAAGTAAAATTCAAGTTCCTCTGAATTGATTTGTTCATATCAAAAGCCTTGGTGTTTTAAAATAACTATCCAGATCATTGAATTTTGTTATTACCATTGATGAATAACTTTAAATTGACAATTATAAAATAGAATGTTGTGCAATAATATCTGATAATATTTAGTGACTCCATACACTATTCCAGATACTACATTAGAAAAATGTTTGCATTATTCAGAAAATAATTTTCAGTTGCATAAAACAGTATTTTTTTGGTGTTCTTATCTTAATTTTTGATAATATATTTTAGTGAGTTGAATGCATAATCTTACCTAGTAAGAATATAAAAATAGGGTGAGCACGATGGCTCACTTGTATAGTTCTAACACTTTGGGAGGCCACAGCAGTGAGATTGCTTGAAGCAGGGTGCTGGAAACCAACCTGAGTAACACAGTGAGGTTCTGTCTCTACAAAAAATAAATAAATAAATAAATAAATAAATAAATAAATAAATAAATAAAAGAAAAAGAAAAAAAACAAGCAACGTGTGGTAGTGTTCAACAGTATCCCCGGCTACTCGGGAGACTGAGGGAGGAAGATCAGTTTAGCTTGAGAATTCGAGGCTGCAGTGAACTATGATCATGTCATTGCCTTCTCACAGAGCAACAGAGTGAGGCCTTGCATCTATAATATCTTTTCATAAATCTAGTAATTATCCTTATTTCCCCTTCCTAAAGCACTAATCTGTTTTGCATTTCCATATATATTTGTCATTTCAAGAATGCTATGCCATTAAAAATATATCCAGCATGTACAGTTTGAGATTGGCTTTTATCTCTTAACATAATTTTCCTGAGATCCATCCAAGTTGTATATGTCAACAGTGTCTTTTTGTTGATGAGTAACATTCTATTCTGTAGATGTACAAAAGTTTGAGTAACCACCCATCACTTTAACACCATTATTTTTATTTGTCTCCAGTTTTTGTCTACTACCATAAATGCTTTTGGACATTCGTGTGCACTTTTTGTATGAATCCAAGTTTTCCTTTCTATGGAATTAATGCTCAAGTGTGCAGGTACCAGGATACATGCTTGTTTAACTTTCTTAAAAGCTATTATACACTCTTCCAAAGGGGCTGTACTATTTTACATTTTCATGTTTTCCCCATCATCTCCAGCATTTAGTTATATTATTATTTTCTGCTTTAGCTGTTCTGGTATTTGTGTAATATTACCTCATTGTGGTTTAAATTTGCTTTTTAATAGATAATTGACATCTTTTTCACACGTTTAACATCTGTATACTCTCTGCAGTGAAATGTTGGCTTGTAATTTTCCTTAGTTTTTAATTAGATTGTGTCTTTCTCTTAGTTTTGAGAATTTGTCAAATAGTCTAAATACAGGTCCTTTGTGGGGTATATAGTTTTCAAATATTTTCTCTCCATGTACAGCTATTTTCAACCTCCTCATAGGGTATTTTCGGAGCAAAAATTTTTGCTCTTCGTGGCATTCCCCCCTGGGGTGAGAGATCCTGCGGGACTGCAAACAAAAACAGCCCTTTTGGAAAGAAGGACGGAGAGCCCCTCAGAGAGCTAAAAGGAGACCTTCCATTTGATCCCACAATTCTATTACTGGGAATCTATCTGGAGGGAAGAAAAAATCATTTTACCATAAGGAAATTCGCACTAGTATGTTTATCACAGTTCAATGCACAATTGCCAAGATGTAGAAACAGCCCACGTGCCCATCAACTCACAATAAATAAATACATTATGGCCTATGTGTACCATGGTTACTATTCAGCCATAAAGAAAGGTGGAGACTTCACATCTTTTGAATTTACTAGGATAGATTTGGAGAAGTAACATATCACAAGAAATGGAAAAGCACACATCCAATGTACTCAATACTAATATGAAACTAGCAAATGAACTACAACAAGAAAAACACACACACACACACAATTAAATTCAGGTTAGGAGGTAGGGAGAAAACAAGGAGGAGAGAGGATAGGGAAGGGGATTTGGTAAGCTTCGCCTAACAGGTGCAATGGAGGGGTGTATGGAATAACTCCTGGGCAAAGGGCTCAACTACAACTTGGACTTTTACCTAACAAACACAATGTAACCTGATCACTTATACCCGTATAGAAATCTGAAATTTAGGAAAAATAAAAAACAAAAAAAAAGTTTTGTTTTTGTGTGTGTGTGTGTGTTTTAATTTTGAAGAGCAAATTTATTCACTCTTTTATTATTTTCTTTTGAATTGTGCTTTTGCTATCAAGTCTGAGCGCTTTTAACCTCCCACTGAATTATAAGGGAGATATTTTTCTGGAAAAATGACAAGATTTCAGTTGAAACCTCTTAAGAAAGTCATTTTAAGAGCAAGGAGAACATAGAATTATGAAAACCCATATAAAATCTGGGTCAATTCCATTCATAATTACATAAAGATGATACAACTCTACTCTAAGCATTTGTGAGAAATAAAATCAGCCCTCCAAATCCACTATATGTTATTTTCATAATTCACTAAATTATTCATAGCCATACCCCCAAATAGTAACATATGACTTAATTAAAATTAAAAAAAAAGAAAGGTCAAATAGTGCCACAGGAGACACTGATATTGAAGTAACTAGCCATGAATATAAAAATAACTATCTTTGATTAAGTTATTATGTTCAAGAAAATAAAGGGGCATTTGATCAAAGTGCTAGAGTCTAGATAAAAAATAGAAATGGGCATAGGTTTGTAGAAAGTTGCTAAACATCATCAGTCATTTGAAAAATATAAATTACTATCACGATATATTTGCTAAGTATGATTTTCGTTTGTTTGAGACAGAGCCTCAAGCTGTCACCCTGGGTAGAGTTCTGTGCCATCACAGCTCATAGCAACTCCTGGGCTCAAGCGATTCTCCTGCCTCTGCCTCCCAAGTAGCTGGGACCACAGGGTCCTGCCACAACACCCAGTTATGTTTTGGTTGTAGCTATTATTGTTATTTGGCAGGCCCGGGCTGGATTTGGACCCACCAGCTCAGGTGTATGTGTCTGGTGCCTTAGCTGCTTGAGCCACAGGTGCCCAGCCCTAAGTATAATTTTTAAATTCACCAATATTAGGGGTTGATGAGCATGTAAGGAAACTGTGATAGCAATACATTCCGGGTGAAAGTGCAACTTAGTTCAATCTCCTTGGAAAACTGTTCTGTAGTAACCACTAAAGCTGAACATGCCGATATACTATGATACAGTAATTTTCGCTAATAACTATATAGAGCAGCAGAAATGGATGTCTACATTCAAGAAAACCATGTTCAAGAATATTCACAGCAGCATTAATCAAAACAGGCAAAAACTTGAAGATAACATAAAATTTTCCTCTGGTGGAACAAATGCATAATTTTAACATAGCTACATAATAAAATAATTTATATCACTGAGAGTAAACTACAGCTTAAAAACTAGAACTCATCTATGGTATTAGGATAGTGTCACTTTTCAGAAATAGTGATTGCATAAGGAGACGAGGCGCACTTCTGGAGTTTGGGTAATGTTTATTTTCTTTGTATGAATGCTATTCTTAAGTTTTCTATATGTGAACATTCATTGACATGCACACTGACAATTTGTGCATCTCCAACAATTTTATTTAAACCAAAAATATATTGATCTTTCTATCTGATGTCTATTTGCCAATATATCATGCTATCTCTTGTTGCTCTACGTGTTATTAAATGATCATCCGATTGTTCATTAGCAGCAATTTTCAAATGTGAAGACACAGATGGTTTTTCTTTCATGATCCTGGAGAATTTCTCTCATTTACTTTCTCTTTCTGCCTCGCAATAACTGTCACAATTGTATCATCTAAATATCATGATCCAGCTCCCATTAAAATTCCTTCTCTCCAGAATTTAATAATATGACTCCCCCTCAAGAAAACCTGCAATTACTGACGGTATGTGGCTTCTATCCTGAGCTCTATTGCTTGCTGAACGGCCTTCACCATAGTATGTTTAATTGTTGAGATATTTCTAATGAGATCTCTGTGCCAGGATGAGGGAAGACTACTGTTCAATGCAAGCATAGCTCGTTCCTTCACAGGGTAGAGAGAACAGGAGGTTTTTCCTAATTAATGAGTTATAGAGCCCTTTCTTGTCTGGAAATTGTCAAGAGAAATTCTGATCATCTTATCAATTTATACAACACAAAAAATTGTATAGACCACATTCTCTTTCCAGTTTTTCATACCACATGACTACGAGCAGACATTTAAATGCCACTAACTGTGTAACAGGCATGGCGGTAAGTAGTGTACAGATACACAACCTAATCATCACAACAAGCCTACGAATTAGTGGTGTTATTAGCTTCCTTTAACAGGAGAACACTGAGGCCTAACAAGCTTAGGTTAACTTGCCAGAAGGCATCAAAAATGTTTTTAACGTCCATTTTATTTCATGCTGGAATTACAAGAACCAGCTTTGCTCACTTACAATAACATTCAACTGAGAGTTCTTTTGAATCTTCCTCTTGATTTATTCAAGAATACCAAGGATGAGGTAAAAAGTGAGTATCGACCAAACTCGCAGCAATTACAGGTAAGATATCAAAAAAGTAATTTAAATGGACAAAGGCTTCCCTAATCTATAAAACGCACTGGAGGTGGTTGTACATGAGAAACATGTCCACATTTTATCAGATTTTGTTTGTACTTCATCATGCACTTCAGGAACTGTTGTTCCCGGTATAGCTGGAAGTTCTCATAAAGTTTCCACAAAACTTTGAACATACTTCTGTTCTATAAAGTTGTCCACAGAGTTCATTTGGCCACCCATGCTGCATATGTTGCTGCATAAAATAATAATAACAGAAATAGCAGCTACAATAATATAAGAGCAGTAGCAAGAAGAGAAGGAGGTGCTCTATTGGGCGCCCTGTGAAGCTCTTTACATGTGTGATTTCTGCACGATCACTCTTTGAGAGAACAGCTGCCCACGTTAGACTTTCAATGGATCAGGGAGCGAAGGAAAATTTAGTGATTTTTCTCAGAGTCCTAATTGTAGTCATTCTCAGACTTGACATTTGAACTGATGCTTATTTAATGTTATAATCTGTTTACTTAGAACATATTGTCATGCATAAATTTTTCCCAATTTAGAGTTCCTTATCATAGAGTTTTAGTGCCAGCATTCATAGAGTTTTGGTCATAATAACTTTCTTTATTGTTTATAAACTACTACTGCTCTAACAATGTGTTTTCATCTGATGCTGCCTTTTCTGTAAGGTCTATGAAACTATTGAAGACTTGCAGCTTATAGCAGGGCCAGCTAAAAGCTCCTGTTATCACTCTCTCCTTCTTATCATATTATTAGAATCCCGGATTTAACTTGATTATCTGAAAACCAGAAAACAAAACAGAATTAGTCGTGAGAAAGTTTTATTGGGCGACGTGTCTCTGCAGGATAAATGGAAAAGGAAGCATGAGTGGGGAGATTCAAGTCTGACATCTGGGAAATGAGAGAGGGAAAAAGGAAGAGCTTCAGATAGCTGTTCACCTGTGAGAAAAACTTACCAAAATGACAGACCGAAGGTTGCCTCGTAAAGAAATGGCAGGATAGGTGGGTAGGAATAGCCTAGTGCCATGCCCTTCTCAGTGCTAATTAGCTTGAAACAGCATGGGAAGAACATGGCCTCAGCTTTAACACTTTGGTTTAAAATAAATGGCAGCTGGAGGTTATTAACTTCCTACATTTCTTTCTTGAAGAAAATCTGAATGACGGAACCTCAAGGCGAGTGCAACCAACCAGGTGTCTGTGAATCTATGTCTGTTTGCATCATTAAGACTGAACTATTGGAATATGAGTTGAAATGATGTGCGCAATACTTGTCCTTCCCCTTTAATGCCCTGCCAACATCTTTAGTTTGTGCCGTGTTCACTAGTAGCACACCGTCTTGAATAATGCTAGTGAGAAAGAAGAAGGATGGAAAGATCCAGGGTCACTGGATAACGTCAGGAAAAATCTCAACACCATTGTAGTTAGAGGAGAAAAAGAAATGTCTATACTCATTTTTTGAAAAAAAAAATGTTATAGAGTTCACACACAACTAGATTTCAACCTTAACTTATACAATTATATTTAGAGAGGACTATACAAATCTTGCTGAGATAGCAATGCTTAGAGTAGGTTAAAAAGGGGGGTTTCAGGGTGGTGCCTGTGGCTCAAGTAGTAGGGTGATGGCCCCATATACCAGAGGTTGTGGGATCAAACCTAGCCCCTGCCAAAATATGCAAAAAGTGGGGGGTGTTAAGATAAGTTAGTTTGTAAGAAAACACTGTGACAATACATACTGATTTTGGCACTGACTCATGCATTGCTGTTTTAACAGAAAGAGAAAGAAAGTTAAATAATTTGTCAAGATAAAGCCAATAGGATTTGCTGACATGATGAGATGGAAAGAAAATTAATGAAGAGATCAAGATCTTGAATTTGTTGATTGGGTGAATAATGATACCATTAAACAAAACAGGAAGCATGAAGATAGATCAGGACTGTTGGGAGGAAGATGATGAGTTTGTTTTTGTTGAATTAGATTGAATTGCTGATGAAACATTTAAACTTAGTTACCCCATGAAAGGGGAAGATTGAGTCTGTTCAGCAAGTGAAACAGATTCTTTATGAGCATAAAATTTTTTCCTCTACATTTTTCCTAAACCATTACAGAAAGTTATGCATATGAAAGAAAGTCATAATGCGGCATTTAGGGTTCCCATTTGTAATGGATGCTGGTTTTTCATCTTGTTTTGTTTTTGTTTTTCATTTACCACATATGGAAAATATCTTTGGATAGGGAAATGCATTTTTAGGTATTCTGTACATTTTCTATCTTACCCATTATATACCAAGTATCAGAGTGATGACATGACACTCTGTCATATCGTATCTACACCCAGAATGACTATGTTCTTTGCACCTCATCCTCATTACTCACCTGTCAGGAATGCAGAGAAAATTATAGGTAAAACATTAAGTTCCATGTTTTCTCCTCTTTCTTTTTACATTTCACGTGATCTATTATAAAATTTCCTAAATAATCAGATTTATTTGCATGCAAAAGCATAAAAGCTTTTGATATACATTAAATTTGCATTTTAAGTTATAAAAATAGCATTCACGCTTCTTTTTTCTTTTATTTTTAACTTTCTTATTTTATACAGCAAAGTTGTGTCATAGGAAACCTTATCATGGTTTCTTAGTTTCTATTTATATTTATGGATGTGACACTTTTAAAATAGTTTAAAAAAGCAATTGTATATCTGTATTCATTATTTAGTCTCCCTCAAATTTTATTTTTTTTTGACTTTTTATTGTTCTTGTAATTTTTACTACAAGTACAAATAAACAGCTGTAGATATAGTCATATACTTTTGGATGATAGATCTAGGGATTTCATAACTGCTCACATTTCCAGCAATTAAGCCATTCAGCAAGGAGGCTACATTATCACAAATTGTCTAGAGTGATATTACTTTATCCACCTTGCTGCAAAAAGTTTAACATAAAGTAGTCACTTTGCTTCTTAAATTGCGTTTCAAATAGGAAAAGTTATAGGAGCTTTATCTACTGTTTTTCCCCACACTTTACTTTTTTAATTCTTTTAAAAATTATTTCAAAATCATACAAAGGTATAAATGTTTTTGGTTACATATACCAATTTTGTTACACATGAATCAGCACTATCAATGTTCCATTCCAATAACCCAAATCATGTAGGTAGGTTTTCCTGCAATTCTTCCTCCTCACTCCCCCTGCTTGATTTTCACGCAGTTTTATTTCCTTCTGTCCACAGGTGTGCCCATCTGTTAGTTCCAATGTAAGAGCAAGTACACATGGCGCTGGTTTGTCCATTCTTTAAATACTTTACCTAGGTTAATGGTTTTCAGTTCTACAAAACTGTTACAAAAGCCTTTAATTTATCCTTCATGGTTGCCTAGTACTCCTAAGTATACTTGTGCCACATTTGTTAATACCGTCATGAGTCGGTGCGCTTGGATTGATTCTACAACTTTACAGTTGTGAATTATGCTGCAATAAATACCCATGAGCAGGTGCCTTTTTGATAAGATGATTCAGTTTCGTTTGGGTAAGTACTTAGTAGTGGATTGCTAGATCAAATGGTAGTTCTACTTTCAGTTCTTTGAGGAAACTCCGTACCACTTTCCATAGAAGTTATACTAATTTGAAGTTCTCACAATATCTATGCACTCCTTTCTCCCTGCATCAACATCAGCTTTTGGACTTTTTAATAAAATCCATTCTAACAGACGTAAGATGATATCTCATTGTCATTTCAATTTGCATTTTCATGATGATTAGTGATGAGCATTTATTTATATGTTTATTGCCCACTTGTCTGTCTTCTACTCAAATGCTTTTGTTTATGCCTTCTGCCCATTTTTTTAATGAGGTTATTTTTCCCTTGCATCTTTATCTGAGTTATTTGTGGATTTGTTGCATTAGCCCTATATCAGATGTACAGCATACAAATATTTTCTTCTATTCTGTAGGTTGTCTATTTGCTCTATTGAATATTTTCAGGGATGTGCAAAAACTTTTTAGTTTAATCAAACCCAACTAATTTACTTTGTTGTTTTTACTGTTCTTGGGGTCTTCTTCATAAATTCTTTGTTTAGGCTGATATCTCTAATAGTTTTTCCAACATTTTTTCCTATAATTCTTATGATTTCCTGCATTATATTTAAGTCCTTTATCCATCTTAAATTAATTGTTGTGAGTGATAAGAGATATGGAACATGTTTCATTCTTCTGCATGTGGCTATCCAATTTTCCCAGTACCATTTACTAAACAGGGCTTCTTATTCCCAGTGTATGTTGTAGTCTGCTTTGTCAAAAATCAGCTGTCTGTGGATGGTTTTATACCTGAGTTCTCTGTTTTGTTCCATTGTTCTGTACCTCTGCTTTTTTTGCCAATCCCATGCTGGTTTGGTTGTTATAGCCTTGTAGTGTAGTTTGAAGTCTAATAATGTACTGTTCTTTTCTCTTAAGAAGGTTTTAGATATTTGGAGTCTTTTCCAATTCCAAATGAAGCAGAGAAATATTTTTTCCTAGCTCTGTGAAATGTTATGTTGGTATTTTAATGGGAATTTCATTAAATCTGTAAATCACTTTGGGTAGTATGGACATTTTAGTAATGTTGATTTACACCTATCCATTACCATTATACATGTTTCTAATTGTTTGTATCATGTGTGATTTCTTTCCTCAGTGTGTCAGTCTTTCCTCAGCTCTCTTTGTAAAGATGTTTTGCCTCCTTGGTTAAGTATATTCCTGAGTATTTAATTTTTTTTGTAGCTACTGTGAATGAATTTTAGTCTTTGATGCTCACCTTGAATGTTAATGGTGTAAAGGAATGCTACTAATTTGCGTACGTTGATTTTTATATACTGAGACTTTGCTGTATTTATTTAGCAATTCCAGGAGTTTCTTGGGGGAGTCTTTGGAGTTTTATAATTGTAAGATTATGTCATAAGCAAAAGTGATAGTTTGATTTCCTCATTCTAAATTTCCAGATCTTTAACTTCTTCCTCTTTCCTGATTTCACTAGGTAGGACTTCCAGCACTATGTTGCATAGACGGGATGGCAGTTGGCATCTTGTCATCTTCTACTTCTTAACAGGAATTCTTTCGACATTTCCCCACTTAGAAATAACTAAAGTCAGAGCAGAACTAAATGAAATGGGAAAAAAAATAATACAAGTAAACAAAGAACCAAAAAGTTGGTTTTTGAAAAGATAAACACAAATAATGGCCCTCTTGATAAATTAATCAGGAATAGAAAAGAGAGGACTAAAATAAACTTAATCAGAAATGAAAAAGGATATATTACAACTGATACTACAAAAATAGAAAATGTCATCTGTGAATACTATGAATATCTCTATGCTCATAAACTCAAAAACATGCAGAAAACTGACAAACTTCTGCAAGCACACCCACCTCCCAAGACTCAATTATGATGAAATAGAACTGAAAACATCAATAAGAAGTAAAAAGATTGAAGCAGTAATAAAAATTCTTTCAACAACAACAAATCTCTGAACCAGATGAATTCACATCCAAATTTTATCAGACCTCCAAAGAATAACTGGTATTCAAATGTAGAAATTATTCCACAACATTGCAACGATGGGCATCCCCCACTCATTCTATAAAGAAAATATCACCTAGATTCCAAAGCCAGGAAAGAATAAAACAAAAAGAAGAATACAAACAAATAATACTTATGAATATAGATGCAAAAATAGTACTTTTTTCTCTTTGCACATCTAGCAGCTGAGAAAAAGTGAACAATATTTTGTGCCTGCATTGATTATCTCACTGTCAGTGCAATAAAAATTTAGGTTATGCAGAAGAGTGCAAGACAATTTAAGAAATAGGATTTCAGAATACCTCCATCAGAGTTATACCTCTCCTATGCAATTACATTCTCCAAGTCATTTAATTATAAAATAAAGACTACGAAAATAAAAAATACAAAACAAAGATGTTAAGATCCAAACTTATCATGCTGAATATTCAATAATAATATTAACATATTTCTTTAAATATAGATAAAAGAGGATAACCAACATACAAACTTACCTGGTTTTCCATTTTAATAATCATATGAGTTTAACTTGTGAGAATTTTATTCACAGTTAATTGAACAGATAAAAATAAAATAAACTTGGCCTAATAAAACCTACTCACTCAGAGCATTGATTATTTCCTATATGATAGAAGAAAATAAATGTTTGAAGAGGAATTCAACTTTGCAATGTTCAAAGAGTGTTGAGAAACTTTATTTTAGTTCTTATTCAGAAACCAAGTACTGAGGATCTATTATGTTGATAAATAAGATTAATACAAAACAAGTTTAATATTTTAAAATATTTTAATTTACTGGTTGCTTAGACTATGAAAAATGGATTGAAGAAATTACTATAATGGTTTTACATTATAAGGAATTCTTTGGCATTAAAAATTTCTTTTTAAAAATTAAAATAGAACATTTAGAAACATTTATAACATTTCACTGTTATATATATTTTATATGTTCAAGTTACAATTTCTATTATAAATCTTATTTGTGCTTGTGGGAATCTTGTATAATGAACATATTATGGTTTCTCCTTAATTTTAAAATAATGTGATTAACTATGTAAAATCATTGACTATTACCCATTGAAATAAGACATAAGTATTACATCTGATACATTTTTCATAAATAATTTAAGTAATAAAATACATTAAAAAATAATATATAATCTTTCATATGTTTCACTTTACAGATTCCACATTTGAATGCTTCTTTCATCTCCATTCATTCAAAATTTACTTATAGTGATTCATCATGTTTATAATGTTTTAGTGATTCATCATGTTTATAAAGTTTATAATGTCTATTCATTATATCATTACTTTAATTAATATTTTTGTCATTTTGTATGATATAATGTAACACAAAAATGTAACATTATTATCTCTGAATGTTAAAAATAATTATATTTGGAGAACTGCACAAATTATAATTAAGAAGAGATGGAATTTCAATTAATAGTTAGCTTATCTGTGGAACTTTCTGTAAACTAAGATCAATGACAGAAAAAGAATCATTTCTTTCTTTCTTTTCTTTTCTTTTTTTTTTTTTTTTTTGATATAGAGTCTCCCTATGTCACTCTTGGTAGAGTGCTGTGGAGTCACAGGTCACAGCAACCTCAAAACTTTGGGCTTAAGCAATTATCTTGCCTTAGTCTCCCAAGTAACTGGGACTACAGTCACCTGCCACAACTTCCAGCTATTTTGTGTGTGTGTGTGTGTGTGTGTGTGTGTGGTTGTAATTGTCATTGTTGTTTGACAGGCCAAGGCTGGATTCGAAACTGCCAGCTCCTGTGTATGGGGCTGGCACCCTAGCTGCTGAGCTACAGATGCTGAGCTAGAATGATTTATTTATGAAAAAAATTAAGTAAAATTTTAATATCAGCAGGTTAGGTGCTTAAATTTAAGTAGCAAGATATAAGTAATCTACAAACAATGCAATAGCTAAAAGACAGCAATGACTCAGACTTTTTGGAAAATGCTATCCATACAATAAAGAAATGAACACAGATTTTCACGTATCCTTTTTTGTCTGAAAGACTGAAGGAAAAATGTTTCAGAAAAATAAATTAAATGTTATAAATTAAAGGGAAAAAAAGGAAGCCATAAAATCCAGAACAACACTAATCATACACACAAAAATAAACAAAACAAAAAGTGAGGATTAAACTTTGGAAATCTGTTTGGTAAGTGCCCAGTCAATATTAGAGACAAAGAGATTGAAAGGGACTGAGTAACAGTATGCTTGCAACTGGGCATGGTGAAATTGGGGACAGAAGACTCCAGGCATCTCTTGCTGGTGGGATCTACCCAGAAATATCCTTTTGGGGACACAGGGAGTCAGTGAGAGACTTCTGGACCCCTTGAGGAGGACAAAAGTAGTGGAAAACTGGCAAATGGTTGTGTGTGTATGTTTGGTCTAATCCTGCAGCAGCTGATTCATTGAAACCCTAGCCCAGAGGCATGGTAACTTAAAGATCAAGAGGAATTGAAAGGAAAATTAGGGCTAGGAAATAGATAAAAGAAAACACTTATGAGGAAGAATCAGCCGAAAAATCCTGGCCAACATGAAAAAACAGTCCAGAGTAACCCCCAAAGGGACTGTGAGGTAGTAAACTGCAGAGAATTCCACCTATAAAGAAATGTTAGAAATGACAGAAAGGGAATTTAGAATACAGGTGATGAAAATAATGAAGGAAATGATGGAAACAATGAAGGAAACTGATGATAAAGGGGAAAATAACCAAAAGGAAACCCCAAAACAGAATCAGTTAAGAGATGAACAATATGAAGAATATAGAAAGGATATAGCAGAGCTGAGGAAACTGAAGCAGTCAATTAAGGAACTTAAAAATGCAATAGAAAGTATGAACAACAGATTAGACCATGCAGAAGAAAGAATCTCAGAGGTAGAGGACAAAGCTCATGAGATAACTCAGACAGTTAAACAGGCAGAAAGAAAAGAGAGAAAGCAGAATGTTCACTGACAGAATTATGGGACTTTATGAAGCATTCAAACATATGAGTTATAGGTATCCCAGAAGGGGAAGAATGCCCCTGGGGAATGAAAGCCATACTAGAGAATATTATAGATGAAAATTTTCCAAATGTCACCAAAGATTCTGAGACACTCCTTTCAGAGGGATATCAGACCCCAGGTCACCTCAACTGTAACAGAACTTCTCCAAGACACATTATGATGAACCTGTCCAAAGTCAAGGCAAAAGAAAAGATTCTTCAAGCTGCCAGTAGTATGCACCAGTTGACCTACAGGGGCAAATTCATCAGGGTGACTGCAGACTTCTCTAATGAAACTTTCAAGCAAGAAGACAATGGTCATCTACTTTTAATCTACTTAAACAGAAGAATTTCCAGCCCAGAACACTATATCCTGCTAAGCTAAGCTTTAAAATAGA